>JANZLH020000391.1:1608428-1633093 GCA_026770325.2 Erythroxylum fimbriatum
ACAAAAATTACTAAAATTCCTCCTAATCAGAATGTACACCAAATCTAACATTTCAGCTAGGTTTCACTCAATGCATTCAAACAGCCAACAGTCATTGGTCCATAACTCCTAATATACATATCGAAAAATTGCAAAATCAGTGGCATTGGAAAGCTAACTTCATAGGCTTAAATTTTCCATTTCATCCATTTGTCACAATTCCTTCTCATTTAATTCATAAAAATTAGTAAATCTCAAGGGTATGATTTCGGGTACTGTTCATTCCAGTCATGAGCAGTAACTTTCCAAGCCAAATTGAACCCTCTTAAAGCTAAAATTGGACAATGCCTATTTCACACAAAAATGTAGCTAACATCCCAAAGTTTAAGTGGCCACAAATCGAACCTCATTTGCATTCCTACACAATTAGTTATGCTAACAACAGTACAATCAGTGAAAACCCTAATTTTCCAGATTTGGTGTTAACCTTAGTTCTATCATTTCCAATGCCATTAACACATCATTAAACATCCAAATGAACACAAATCAGTTCTTATACCATTCATACATGTACTAGGGCTAATACACAAAAATTGGCAGCACTCAATGTCTTAATTCCTATGCAAGATTAGTCATCCATGTTCAATTCAAAATCAAGCCATAACCACTTCTATCCTACTACTTTCAATTCATCCTTAACCTAGCTTTATACCCATCAATTCAAGCCATTATAGACATCAATTTAATGCATCACTCATCATAATAAATACACTCTAACTCCCATTAAATGTTGCTACCTACCATGATTCATAAATTCATACTTAAGCATCATTGTAAACACCATTGAAAGCTTCATGAAAGAACTTACCTAATTAGCTTTTCCAACCTTCTCTTCTCTTCAATTCTTTCCTAACACTTGCTAACCCCTTTTTCTAACCTCATGCAAGTGAAAGCCCTCCATGGTAAGCAAGGAACTTAGTGTATAGAAGAAGAAGGCTTGAATTTTGGAGGAAGGTTTGATGAAGAAGATAAAAAATCAATGGTGAGACTAAACCAAGGAAGAGATGCTTCGGATGAGTTAGTAAAATACCATTAACTTGTTCTTTTCTTGCTTTAAACCAAGGAAAACCGATAGGCATCACTTAGGAGCATTAAATGAAGGTATAAGGTGGCCAAAGGTGATTTGTTGATGATTTTAAAGAAAAGTCAACTAATAATATTTTAATCCAGATCAAAACTAACCCAATCAACTCAATTGACCCCAATTTCAATCCCAAAATAATATACCCAATAATACAGTACCATTGGGTAGCAATTTTCGCTACCGAAAATCGACCGGTTCGTCAATTGGCGATTTTCCCGGTCCGGAAATTTTCTCCGGAAAAATCCAGAAAAATTTATCAAAATCCATTAAAATAGAAAACAATTTATGGCGCACTCAGAATAATTTTTCAAACCCATTAACCATGTTAATCCCCATAAAATTGCATTAAGCACAAAAACCGGGAATGTCATGTATGCATATACAGTAATTCCAAGTGCACAATTGATACTGTGTATCAATCCTATTATGCATGACCAGTACTCATTAATCCCTATCAATCCCATCCTATGGCAAATTTCCTATTTTACCCTTCCAGTAGGGGGTGGGATGTTACACCACATCCCTGGTACAATCCAAAAGATCTGACTTACTATTGAGCAAATTATAGTTCCCTTCATCTTTTGAACTATAAAGAGTGGTATTGAAGTCACCACTACCAATCCATGGTCCTCTAACTGGCCCTTTTAATCTTCTCAATGAGGTCCATAAATTAGATCTTTGGAAAGCACTATTAACACCGTAAACAAAGGTAGCCAAAGTTGTAAAATTGTCCATTTTGAATGTCAAATTTGAGTGAATGAACTACTCACTAGCTTCCAATTCTTCCACATCCATTTATTCCCCATCATAAACAAGAATGATTCTTCTATACCTATGGACTGGGGGTTTGTCAGTATCTTCCATTTACTACCACAACAACTTAATTTATTCAAATTTTTTGTTCTAATTTTTGTTTCCAATAAAAAAAATAACCTAGGCTTCTCATGTTGAACAAAATCCTTTAAAGCATTGAGTTGCTGTTGGGCTTCATTTTTTCATACTAGAAAGCTCATGTAATAATGTTTTTACCTTTTGAGTCTTTCCTACTACTCCTATTACTCCTTTTAGATAACACTTTTTCAAACTTTTCTCTTGATTGTTCTCTTTCTATTGGTCTTCTAACTACTGTAACATGTCTACTTGCTGTTGAGTTTCATTTTGATATAAGCCTCCTGAGGAAACTTCATTTTGCACGCCCCCCTTTTCTTTATTACAAGGAGTATTCAAATTATCCATACCCTCATTAACCCTTTGATTCCTTACCAAATTTCCTATTTCCATCTGCAAATGTTGATGATCTTATTGATCCAAATAATCACTTCAACTAATGAAAAATATATTATGACTTGATTAACAATTAATGTCACATTGGAACCTTTCCAATCTCAAAATAATATTGTTCTAAGTAAAATATACTTTAATTAGGATTCACTTATAATCTTTTATAACTTTGATCTTAAATATCAACTCATACATAGAATATTGGATATCTTAATACTTCATAAGTATCAGACATCTCAAATACTAAACACCTTTAGTATATTATCTATGTACTTAGAATTAGAATAGGTAAATAACTTCTATATCTATGTCTATATATCTAATTCTCATAATTAAATAGTTACTTTTCCATATCCAATAAGAGTTGTTCTTGGATTATCTTATATTCAATAATTGAAAATATGAATTTTTATTCTCTATAATTAGTATACCTCTATACCCTTCCACTGAATGGGACAACTATACTCCTACTAACCTTCTTATAGACATGATAAACTTACAATTATCTCCAAACAAACTCTTTGAATTCAATATGAAATTGAATCGTTCAACATATCATAGCCTTTTAATTATACATTGAATGTATCAACACAGGCACTAGTTTCAATTGGATATATTATCATGATATTTGAAGCTTTAAAATTTTATCTTACTCTACTTATCTTAGGAACCATTCTCATATAAGACTTCATTGAAACAAACAATGTGTTCTATAAGGCTATATGATTATATCCAAACTTTTGGATATAACCTTTTATTATTCAATTTAGTTATAAACTTAATAGATAATACATGCTTCAACTAAGTTTCACATCCCAAAATCATTAACTTTGACTTTTTCAAATTCTTACCATTTCATATCAAATATGAAATCTTATTAATTGATTTAATTAAAACTTTCAAAGGTAAGTTATAGCACTAGGCATAGCTATAAAAGAAATAAATATTGCATAATACTATATCTTATATTGCATTTTCCTACTAATATAAATCCATACAACTATGGTATTTAGTTATGAAGGTTTTTACTAGAGAATCTTAGTCCTTATAGATAACTAACAAATTTAAACCTCATCACATTGATCTCACAAAAGTGTTTCAATATTCTCAATGCCTAACTTCTACTAAGAGTTAAACACTTTGAGCTTTTCAAAACTTTAAATTGTTATTTCATTTAATATATTTGAATATATCATATAAAATCATTCGTGAATATAATGAAATACAAGTATTATCCTTTCATGAATTATTATTACATTTAAGCCGTCATATATATAAGATTTAACAATTCAATACTATCGTCATCCTTTCACTAAAGGTTAATTTGGTTATTCTTCAACTTAACAAGTTTCACGAGTTTCATATGATTTATAATCAAAATGATATCCTTGTATATATATTTATGATTCTTATAATGTCGATTTATCCAACATGGCATAAAAGTATATTCTCGGTTATCCAAATTTGTATTCTTTCCACTTACATTAAGAATAAGTTTCCCTTATATCTAACATATGCAAAGTATTACTATAAACTTAAATCAAGCACTTTTAATTAATAATATATTTCTTATCATATCTTGAAAATTATAATAATGTTGAATCTAAAATTCATTATCAAATATTAATAAATATATATATATAATATTCATATCATATATTGGCAAGTAAAGTCACACAATAATTTTCTTATAATAACAAGTAATTTCATAAGATAGCAAATGCCTATAATTATAGTCCATGTATATAATTTTAGAAGGCTAAATTGCTTAGAACAGTTCCATTAAGGTATTATACCTTTTAACTCTAATTTATGCAACTTCTCGCATCATGTTATAATGGCGTTGACATACATCTTACATGTTGCCATTAAAGTTTATGAGATATTAATCAACTATAAATGTCAACACATTTTTTCATTTATATGATATTGACATATCTCTAAAATTTTGTCATCAAATCTTCAACAAGGATTATAGAAAAATTATATAATGAATATGCAATTTTCTCTCTAACTTTGACAACTCTTTTCAAATCAGATTCTACGTCCAAGGAATTTGGTTCACTAATAAATTAGTATCAACTATACTAATCATAGGCAATTTCTACTCATAACAAAATATATATGTAATAAAGTAAGTAATAAGTTATATGTCATAACCACAAAATAAAATTAGGACTTTAAACATGTATTTGGTTACTTCTATTATTTTATTTAAATAATAGTTCTCACTTCTATTTGAAAAGATTACTCTTTCTATTGGGTTAAAATTCTATTCAAATTTAGTTGATCTTGAATTTGCTTAACAAACCAACTAAACTTAAATTAGGTACATAACAACTTTATAAATCACATCTCATATGACTTTTAGATCTATTAGGTGGCAACTTTTGCCAAAATATACCATATATTTTATTCCTAACCTTGCTTCAAAATTCATGTGATCATAGGTTTGCTCATCCAAATCACATAAATTTAGTTAATTAGGACCTACTGTTATAAGGCTAAGTATATTTAAGTTAAAGCAACTCTGAGTTTACTCAATAAGCCTAACAATAAACCAAATTTTGATTTATTCTTATAACAATAGAAGACAATAATCATGTTCAAAATATATACTTAATATTTTAACAAGAGATTTAATTTTATTCCTTTCATCAAACACAAAATTACATGTAAGAATATCATACATAAAATTCATGTAGTTCTACATGCATTCAATATATATATCAAATATATAAATAAAGTATACAACTTATGCATGCATAATTAAATTATGTGCATAAAATATCAAGCTTTGTTTGATTCTAGTTATTGATCTTCAAAATCTAAAATAAAATTTCCAACTCCTTAGATAATAAAATTAGATTAATATTTCTAAAATTTAATTTGATGTGAAAACAATTTTCAAATTAATTTGGAAACTATTTCCAATTATCTTGACTCCTTTAACCAAAATTTAATTGAAAATAAAATTTGACAAATTATGTTTCTTACTATAGTTAAGAAAAAAATTTAAATTTAACAAGTAAGATATTCTAATCTAATTAGAAATTAATTTTCTTTAATTAGAAAATTATTTCCTAATTTTTAAAGGAAACTACTTTCAAAATTAAATAAAAAATTTAAATTAAGAAAGTGCTTTATATTATTTATTTAGAGTTTGATTTCTTAATGAATTAAAAATTATTTCTTTATTAAATTAAAAACTATTTTCAAAAAATTAACAAAAGCTATTTTTTAATCAATAAATGAAAACTCCTTTTCAAATTTAATCAATAAAATACCTTTTTTTAATAAATCAAAAAACTTTTTATTCATAAATAGAAAACTATTTCTAAATAAATAGAATAATAATTCTCTAAAAATAATAAATTTAATTTGTTTCAATCAAACTAAAATAAACAAATTTAATTAAAAACATGTTTCTTAATTACTTAAGAATTTTTTAAATTTTAAGGAGTCTAATTAATTAATTTCAATCTAATTGAAACAAAATTAAATTTTATTTTAGAAACAACTATTCTAAATTTAATTAGGAATTCATTTAATTATTAATCTTAATCAAATTAAGAAAATAATTCAATTCAATATTAATATTAAGAACTCATCTTAATTAATGTAATCTCATTATATTAATTTATCTTACATAATCAAACTATAACAGATATCCCTTTTAAACCTTTATCTTGATTATAATTAGTAATTTGATAACTAATTTAACTCAGTGATCCAACACTTTGAAACTTTAATCTATTCCAAAGTCTTCTTAATAAAATTAACCCTCTCAAAATAATTTTCAAAAAAATAGAAAAAAACTTTTCTAAATTAATTAGAAATTTGACCAATTTAATCTAAATTAGATCAAGTTAATTAAAAGGAAGGGTTAAAGCACACAAATTAAAATAAAAATTTTTAATTGAGGATTATTTGGCACATGCAGCTGTAAGATGAATGTAGTCAACTTTAGCTCTTCTAGATAAGAAATTTGGGAATTTTTAAGGATATTTTTCAAAAAAATTATATTAATATTCCTTTTATTGATGCTTTAAAGCAAATGTCTTCTTATACCAAGTTTTTAAAGGAGATTTTTATCTAATATGAGAAAGCTCGAAGAGTATGAAGTTGTAACCTTGAATAAGGAGTAAGCTAGAATTGAACATACTCCTTAGTTAAGGTTATAACTTTATACTCTTTGAGCTTTCTCATATTAGATAAAATCTCCTTAAAAACTTGGCATAAGAAGACATTTGCTTTAAGTCATCAGTAAAAGGAATATTTATATAAATTTTTTGAAGAATATCTAAAAAATTCCCAAAGTTCTCATCTAACTTTTCCTTGATCATTCTTTGAAGGAATGGTATAGGCAATTTATGGAGTACATAGAACGCATTTGGGTTCTTCTCCCAATTCTTTCTCATTTTAAAGCCTCTTCTCCTCTCTAGCAAGTGTTTTTCTTTTCTTATCTCCATCAGTGTCAATCTTCTCCAATATAAGTCTCCTAGTTAACTCATCACCTCTCAATAGCACAATATTACAATTCTCCATAAGATTCTCAAATTTAACAGGAAAAATTGACCAGATGGTCTAACAATGTTACTAACATATTGAGCAATTTGAGCTTCAAGCATCTTGTTATGGATAATAACAAAATCCACTTTAAACTTGAGTTTCCTATTCTCCTCATTGAGTTCTTCATTTTATATGGATTGAGTGGTGAGGAAGTTCTATTTTTAGGGAAAGGGTTGAACAATCTATATTGGAAACTAAATAGCTATTTATTCTAATGTGCAAAGCTAAACCTACTTCCATGAAAGAAATTAGGATCTCCAAATAGGGTTGTCAGTGTTTAAGAATGTGTCCTTCTTCTAGTTAGAGTATTAATAAAGTTAATTTATTCCATAAATGGGTCATAAAAAACTTAGTTCTCCAATTGGCAATGTAAAACCCTGAACCTTTCATTTCACTGAATAAAATTTTTTATTTTTGATTAATAGTATTTTTTAGATGAATAGTAAATTTTTATGGGACCCAATCTCAAAATAATGAAAAATATTTGGAATAAGTATTAGAGTTTAATGATACCGAAATGGATGAAAATAAGTCTGATATGATGGATTTTGAGAGTTTCGAAAGTTTAGGATTGAAATGCCCTTTTTGGAAAGTAATGGATATTAATGATTTTAAACCCATTTGAAAATTTTTAAAGCATCCAATCAATAAATATTGACCTTAATTTGAGTTTTTATGGTCAATTTGATGATAAGACAATTGTGGAATATTTTGGGATTTAATTCGGTTAGTTTGTGAATTAAATGCATTAAAGGGCAATTTGATCATTTTGTATGCATTAAAAGGCAATTTGGTTATTTTGTATGCATTAAAGGGCAATTTGGTCTTTATGGTATTCATTAAAGGGCAATTTGTTCATTTTACATGGTGTTAGTGGAAGAATGAGTCATTAGAAGAGAACTGTCATTAGAAGAGAACCGATAGGAAGGCGAAATGTGGAATCCATTAAATGAGCATTAAAAAGAATAAAGCAAGACTTTTGTCTTCATTTGATCAAAATAACCATGAGAGTGTTTGAGAGGAAAACGTGAGAGAGAAAAAACAAAGGTGAAAAGAAGAGAAGCAAGGCTGAAGGTCATCTAAGGAGAGAAAGAAGAGGGCTTCCATTGTTGGCGAGTTTTGATGGAATTTTGGAGAAACCTTGATCAAACCTAAATTTTCATCATTTACCCAAAAGATTGGAGAAAGAAAGTGGTAAGTTTTCCTAACCTAAATTTCTTATTTTTATGGTTTTGTTTTGAGTGAGAAATATGTGTTTAAGATCAGTGGTTTCTTAGTGTTACTTTGGTGTTTCTGTACATAGAATTGATTGAATATGACAAGAGAGGAACATGTAGTAGAATTTTGTCTTAGGTTAGTTTGAATCAGTCCCACTGTTTTGGCCATAAATCAGCCTACAAACCTCCAAATTGAGTGATTCCAATTGGAGATGAAACCTAAGACATATTACTAAAATTATCTAAAATAAACCTAAACCTAATTTTGGCTTAATCATATTTTAATTTGAGATTGACAATGATGATCTGATGTTGCCCCTGTGTTGGAGCAGATTGTGATGTTTAGGGCATGTTTCTTGATTTAGAACTTTAAATGGCTTGATTTTTGATGATATGGAAACTAGAGACTTAGGCAAACAAATTTCTAAAAGATCTAAAAGCCTAATTTGAACGTTTGCTACATGAAAAGTAAGGAAAAGTTGGAGGTATGGATTATAGACATAGGTCATAACTGTGACTCAACATGCATGATCATGATATGGTGAATTAAATTGAGTGAGATTGTGTTTTGAATAAATTGATAAGTTAGAATGGCTAAAATATGGTTTTTAAGTGACTTTTGAAGTTAGAATTGGAAACGAAGAATAATAGTTTAGCTTACGATAGTAAACGAAAATATGATTAGCGTACGCGTTATGCGATTAAATACTAATCTTGAATTTGGTTATACTAAATTTATAGTGTTAATGTCTTATTTCCGAATTTGGAAATAAATGCCTAAGTGAAATGCATTTGCGTAGGTAAAGGAAAGACAAAGAATGTGTGAGTGTGCTTGGCGATAAAGTTGCTTAACGGTGAGTGCATTTTAAATGTATTTTATGAAAATGATTTCTATTCTATTGTGAAGTGAATATGGATTATTAGTTTTATGTGAATGATGCATTATAAGTGAATATTGCTTGTATAATTTTATGTTTTTAGCAATATATGAATTAAAGTTTGAAAGTTAAATCTTATATGATTTGAGTTTATATTGAGATGATGTTAATGGTTGATAAAAAGGAAATGGATTTTAGCTTATGGTATATCGATATGTTTTATGCATATTATTATACTGGTGTATAACGGTTATCCTAATACTAGTAAGTGATGAAGAACTATCTCCATAACTAGTGGTTGACCAGTTAAAGGTAAACGTTGTAGAACCAGCTCCGTAACTATTGGTATATAGCGATTAACCTAATACGAGTAAGGGATGTAGAACAAACTCCGTAACTAGTGATTGACCAGTTGCAAGTAAGTGATGCAGAACAACTTCGTAACTAGTGGTTGACCAGTTCCAAGTAAGCAATGCAGAACTAGTTTCATAACTACTGATGTATAATGGTTATCTTAGTGCAGATAAACGGTGTAGAACCAACTCCATCACTAGTGATTAACCAGTTGTAGGTAAGTGATGTATAACCAACTCCGATACTTTATGCCTAAGGGTACCATATGGAAAAGAAGTTAGTGATATGCTATGTCGTGTAAGAAATTGATGACATTTTTAATACCACCATTATTTATTTGAAAATTTGATTTGAGAAACTTGATTTCGGGAAGCATATATGTTTTATATTAAATATTGAATTATGCAAATTAAGATGAATTTATTCTAAGGAGGTTTAAATTGTTGACTAAGATGCGAATAAAAAATCTAGCACTCACTGAGCTCGTTTAGCTCACACTTTCTTTTCTATTTTTAAATGAAACATCCCAAGTGCACGCTCAGGAGCTTCAGCAGCAAGGACTTCACTTCACCTCACAACCAGTCAAGTTTTTCACTTGCTGTTGTGTAGGCATTTTTACGTTGTAAATATTTTTGGGAACATTTGCATTTTTATGAATATGTTTTGGACTATATTTTGTGTAAAGAACGCATATGAATGTTTTAAAGATAAATGCGTGAATATGTCTGAGTTTTTTTGTTGAGTTTGCTTGTGAATAAACCTAAAGTCAAAAATTTATAGTGGAGATTTTGAGATGATTATAGAAGTGTTTTGCACTTTGACATTGCATTTGAAAATTTTAGGAAGGTAAAAACACAGTCGTTGTGCTGTAGAAATTTTTAATAAAAATGATTTTTTAAAAAAACTTCACTAGTTATATCTTTTTAATGTTAAGTTACGGCTTTTTGGTAAAAAGGGCCATAGGCTTAGCTCCACGAGAACTTTCCAACTGAATCAAATATCAACTAGAGGGTCACTGTGAGATGCCAAGTAGGCTGTCTAGTTATTTCAAGATAGGGGTCTATCAGGCAATCTTTATTTAAGTGTTTAGGGATCTACAGATTTCACAAACTATATTACTAACACTGACAAAAATAACATTTATATGATAATGTTTTTAGACAAAGGTTTATCTTAGCAACTAGAAAATTTAAGGAATCTAGATTATACTTACCTAGAATCTTCTTAGGAGTGGCTATCTCACTTGACCATTTATAGTGGTTTGCTTCATCTATTGACCTATTTATCAAGGCTCCACTGGTAATAGCATCTACAAATATTTTGGTGTTGTAGGCTAGTCCATCGTAGAAGGTTTGCACTATCGATCACTTCTCTAATCCATAATGTGTATAGGACCTCAAGAATTCCTTCTATATTACCTCACACCTCATATAATGACTCACTTTCCTTCTTGGCAAAGATGGTGACCTGAGTTCTTATCTCTACAGTCTTACTTGGAGGAAAATACTTGTTCAAAAATGCATAAGAGAGCATATCTCATATGGTAATTAAACTTGTTGTTAGGGCTTATGATCATATTAATTAACTACACATTATTCATAAATTTAATAAAATAGGCCAATAATTATATATGATTGAATCAAAAAATAGAATAAATAACAAATATAAATAATAAATAGAGTGATGATCAATAATATATCAATCAATGAAATAACTAGATTTAGGTGAGAAATCTCCCAAGGCTTCACTATCTTCAATTTCAATCTAGCTCAATGAATTACTTTTATTTCTTGGACTAGTAAGAGTTCCTAATTTAGATCATATTCTCTCTCGAGACATATAACCCTTAGTTATAGGTTAATCAACTAAAACTCTTTTCGAATCTAGATAGTTTAAGAATGCTTTAATCCATTTTACGAAATCTCTAAATAGGTTTTATCCTAACTTAGGAAGATCTTCTCAGCTTTCTCTCAAACAGCTCACGCTTAACCTATTTATCTATGTTGTGACCTAAACACACATCTCATATCTCGAATCTTAATGCATAAATTAAATATTGAATCTTCCATTTTTGCTACTTTAATTCAATTTAATTAATAAAATTATATTATATCCTAAGTTTATACTACCTAAATTTATATCCCAATTTGGTCCATAGTCACATAAAGAATATTAACATAAAAATAATAAAGAAAAAAGATAAAGAAATCATTGTTTTTTTTTCTTAATTCTTCAAAGAATTCTTATTAAAATCTTGCTCTATTTTCAAAGGATGATATAATCTTGATCAAAACTGTTGCAGATCAACTTATAAACCTTCAAAATGTTTCTTGGCTGAAGATTTTTTTTTTGCCTCACTTTTCATTGAAAACTCAAAAACTTAATTCTTATTAAGCTATACATCCCCAAACATAGGTTAGTACATTTGGCCTTGTTCTTTGAGAAATTCTCCAGAAATCAACAATGTCAACACAAGACCTACACAAGACCATGTAAGGTTACTATGTTCTTTATCAAAGAAGCAACACGAAGGCATGTAGGGTGTACAAGAGAAATAAAAATGATCACCTTTGAATATGACCCTTAACACAGTGACATGTTTGCACCATGTTGTAGGGTTCGTCTCTAATTCTTTCAAAATTACTTTAATTTAATGAAATTATTTTCCATTTTAGTTTCTTTTTCTTGTATAAGTATAAATAAGACTTGGACTAATAGTACTTCTCAAATTAAGTGTTAAATCCTTCAAAATCCATCCAAAATACAAGCAATATGCCTTGAAAATTTTGCTAAAAGTAATGTATGCATAACATACACCAGCAATCCACAAATTTTGAATAAGAAAAGGTATCAATTAGAATTGATCTTTAAAAATAAAATAACAAGAAAAAATAAAGAATGCAAATAAAGTCTAGGAACAATTTATAAAACTAGAAAATTCATAATTTGGTATTTCTAGGTCTTTAAGATCATTTTTTGCTCGCCAACAATTTCTCCTTATTGCGCATTATCCTTAGAGAAACTTGTTAGCCAAAACCCCACTAAATAATAAAGGGAAAGGGGAGGAACCAAAAGAAACCATAATATTTTAGTTTAGTCTGTGTGGTGGCCTATCATTTTATTATTTGGTTATAATCCACCAAAATTTTAATATACCTCAGTAAATTGAAGACAAGATGAAGCTTTAGCCTCATCTAAATATTACCAAATGAACTTCCATATTTGAATTTAAATAAAACAAATGAATGCCAAAAAACCATTAGCTTAATTGTTATATAAAAGGGAAACTAGTAATAATCATACCATATATAAATTTTGACTCAAATGTAATAGTAGAACTTTTCTCAAAAGATGAGAATACATGAGGAAATAAATAACATACTATAGATAAAGCCATAATCTTGTCGACTTTCATACATCATTATATTCATGTAAGGAATATTTTATGGGACTATCCACTTGTATATCCAATATGCATTGAATTTTTTTTAAAAAAAATGGTGATGAGCAAGTTTTTAATAAAGAACTACCATTGGATGAAGAACCTAATCCACTACGGTATTCCTATAACCTTAATATGCATCAATTGAAACTTGAACTACCTTTGCAGAGTTGCAATAATGAATTGCTTAACCAAGCTCATCACAAAATTGAATCAAAATAATTTTATTAGTAATTATTTTTACATACGTGAGCATTGTCTTTGAATAATACATATATTCAAGAAGGAAAAGCAGCTTCTAAAAATGAAATGAAAGTAAATATGGAAGAGGAAATTAGGAATAATCATACCTCTATTTCACAAGCCTTCGCTTTCTTTTGTTTTTTGTTTTTTGCTTTTTGCTTTTACAACTAAAAGTCATCTAAAAGCTTTTGCAATTTAAACAATGTATCATCATTAAGAGTGTCAATATCAATATTAATCTCATCCTTGTAACATTATAACTACACTCTTTTAGGAAGTCAATGATGCTTTCAGGCAATTCACCAAAAAATAATCTAATTATTTACTTTTGTTCAGTATTCATAACTTGACTAACAGCCTCTGACATATTTTCGTTGTTACATTGTGAAGTTTTTTCTTCTTTGCAAGTGTTATACCTGTTAGTTGTACCGATTCCATATCAATAACTAGAGGAAGCTTCTTCTCTATGGCTAGAGGAAGCTTCTTCTCTATGACTTTCCATTTCACTTTAAAACACTGATTGAGTGTTGCAGTCATGATATGGACATCATTTCCATCAGGGTTATATTTTATTGCATTTGAAAGTTTCTGACATTAGTAACAAACCCTACCAAATTTGAATATTGACTTAAAGCAAGTGCACTCTTCACCCAAAGACACTGTATATTTGATAATTATGTAATAATCAAGTATGTCCAATTTCACTACACCAACTGGTTCATTGAACTGATGGCTCACCAAAAGTTTCAGCAATTGAAAACCCTACTTGTTTAATTTGTTCAAAATGTCTAAAAGTATCCTTTTCCATTTTGGTCCCAGTACCACTAATAGGAGCTTGTTTCTTACTATGTAGAGTCGATGCTTTCATAGATTTATTTAAATCCTTCAATTGTGGCCTTTTTTAAATTATCACCACAATTATGAATATCACTAAAGGGCAACAATACAAGTACAAGTGTACTCAAAGAAGCCACTCTGCTCATAAGGGTCCTAATATGTCCAAGTTCCATTTGCAACGAGATTTAAATCCTTCCTCTTTGATCTTGACATCTTTGACAATGACATAACTTTCATTAGGATGTTAAAATTGTCATAACCATCTGTATTTAGACTAATACATTTCTTCTCTTAGGGCACAGGAATCCTCATATATTGTCATCTCTATGTCAACTTGCTCCTAACTCCTAAATCCCTCTGCCCTATCCATAAAAATGGCTTCGCCAAGCCTGACCCTAATTCAATTAGTATAATTTAAAGTGACTGAAATTTATATAGGTTTAAACCTTTTTTTTAAATACAATTTTGAGCTAGATTAGCTGCACGACCTAAAGCCCTATTCCATTGATATAAAATTTGATAAAGTTGTGTAATTGTCTGCTAATTCTTGTTTTAAGGTTCGAGTTAAATCTGATCTTTCTTTTAAGGTTGGTTAATTGTCTCTTGGGGTTTGATATTTTTTATGGTTTTTGTATAAATAGTGAAGTGCTTGAGTTGTAAGAGCTTTTGTTCAGAATTTACACCAATTTTCTTGAACATATCCAAAGTAGAGTTTTTCTTTATTAGTGATTACTAAAGTTAGAAACAAAGATCGGTGATTTTTTTCAAATTATGTTACTTTTTCATTTAGATTAAAGGTTTGCGGTAGCACTAGTTTTGGATTGTTGTGCTTGCAACTTAAATTCTAGAGAGTCCATAGTTTTTGAGTCCTCAAAGTTTGAGTCTTGGTATATCCTTTGGAGAATACCATTGTTGTGTTATCTTGGTGGATGTTATACTGCAAATTCTGAGAATATTTGCTTTGGGACATTTGGGCTTGAAAAAAATTGTGGGTCCATTCCTATCAACAATTTCAAGTACATGAGGTAATTCAAAACAAACCTAAAGAAATGTCCATCGGAATATTTTGTGATTTCCTAATTAATTTTGATTCCTTATATCCAAATCCAATAAATTGATGCCATAGGATTAATTTCCAATAACCGCACATATCAACTTAGAAACTTACGTTTCATCCCTTCACTTCAATGTCAAATTTCAGATTCATTGGTTCCCAAGAATGCTCATTTACTCAGATTCTTTAAAGTTTAATGAATGGAGCTAGGCGAAAGATAAATGTTTTAAAGCGAGAATGCAGTTCCTTTTTCTTGCACCTGTATCCAACTCCGCAGATCTAGGGGATTATTTATTGCTGACTTTTGGGCTGAGATTCGTCAATTACGGCATTGATTGAGTTTTTAGGGGATTATTGCTGACTTTTGGGCTCAATTGGTGATTCTTACACCCAAAATATATATATAATAATAATATTTAATTGACAAATTTTGATAAAATTAAAATTTTCGTTAATAAGGGACTTTTTCTTTATATTAAAAAAAAAGAATATTCTTCTTTTTCCAAACCTTATGGCTCTATACTATACTGTAGATTTGAATTGATAACCTCTTCCAAGAAAAAAGTGTAAACCACTAAGATACTTGTTCAAACTTATTCACAAGTCTACTTTGAACCCCAATATTTATTAAGAAAATCTGTCCATGGTTCAACCTATGAATTCTTTGCGACTCCCAAATATCTATTGAAGTGAATTGCCAGTCGAGAAAGATCCCTTCTTGCTCTGTTACATTGAAGTGTCGTTGCGTAGGATGACAAACCTGTTGGGAGAAGCCATTTCTATTCCCCACACCATAAGTTACTGTCAATATGAAGCAACGTAAGCACTAGGAACGACCAAAATATTTGTAAAAAAAAAAACGCTTAACACTCACTTTCCACAGCTGCAAATACATAAAATGAAAAGTCGGTGCAGTGATGATAGTTTCACTGCATTAACACCTCATAACTCCATCCTCAATCTATAACTCAATTTAACATTTCTTATTTTTCATCAGATAATACCATTACAACAGACATGCCAACCGTTCTCTAATATTACGGAGAATTCAGCTACTTATTCAACCAAACCGAAGTGAAAGCTTTTACTCTCATCGCCTTGCAGTTGAACAATCATGACTGGAGAAGGGAAACCATGGCGTCAGCAGAATCCGGCCCATAATTATTTACACTAGGGATTATGTGATGCGGAGAAATTAACTTGACAAATTCTTTGAGTTCTGAGAAGCTGCTATGCTCGCTATATGGTACTTCATACCTGGTAAACATTGAAGTGAAACTTCCGGTTATATTACGAACTGTAAGTTGTCACTGTCGATTGTATTGCCAACATTCGATTATGCAAAAACCATCATTCCGAAAAGCTACAATATAAAGAACCGTATCTATAGATTTTCCAACAAATATAGTATCTCTCCCAACTTTACTATAATTGTTTGGAGGCAAGTGACAAAAAAGGATAGCATATACATTACGTCAAAATTTATGCAAGGGGCAATGCACCAAATCAAGTAACAGTTTAAATTTACTTATCCAATATTACGTGAAAGATGACGATTTGATGGGTATATAATGAGCATCTTGCAACCAGCAGATTAAGAACTATAGATTAGATCACCTTATAATAGTTCCCTGCTGCCATTTTCTCCCTGGAGACTTCTTCTTTCCTTTACCAACTGTCCAACCAGTGGGGGAGAAGGCAACAATAAGATTGAACCGACCCTGATCAATAAAGGAGTGACATTACACAGCTAAACTTCTGGAGCACGTAGTTAATTAGTGCTCATTGTTTGTTGGTTCTTATCTATGTATCATATTATCCTAATATCTGCTTCTTGTTATATATAATTCAACTCAGTCTGTAGTCATCCTCGGACCTCAGTTTCAAAATATTACGTTTGTATCCCTACCACATATTGACTGGATAAATGCTTTAGTCTTTTGAAGCTTGCAAGTGTCCACATTGGCACGACATGGATGTGGCTTTCTTGTTCATTTAATGTGAACCACTGCATATCTTCATTCGAGAACCCCAAGCATTCCAAAAGACGGAATTTGGAGGCAGTCACGTACACCTTCCTGCGGAGGACACGAGCAACCTCCAAGAAAAGCCTCTCCTTTCCTTTTCAAAAAAAGGAGACATCAATCACAAAGTGGTTCTCTTATCTTTTGTGGGTTAAGATAGATCTTACTTACTGACAGATCTTACCTATTGTGTAACTTCCAATCAAGAAAAGAGTTTTAGGATTGAAAGATTCAGCTTGAATGGCCTCAATTACAAATTGTATGACGGCCTCCTGCTTTGGGAAGTCATACTGCAAGAAGCATCGTTATAAAATCAAACATAAGATTAGTTTTCTTGTAGTCTTAGTGATTTTCTAGCTGAAGGGGGGATTTTTCACGTCATAGTGCTCTGGCTACAGCAATAAACTCGATTAATTCAAGGTCATCCACTCGAATAACTACTAGTTGAGCTGCCGTATGCTGCTAGTGAAAATCGGAATTTTCTAACCAACAAGAAACATAGTGCAACAAATTCAAACCTTGGACTTACCTGAGGATTGCAATAAGTCGTATCAAGAATGAGAGTATGTATAGGACATGTCTGCAAGGCAGGTATGCTAGCCTTCGCCTCACAAAAACGAAAATCTCCCGTGTGTAGAACAGCCTAAAATATGCTTCACTTCGGATTGGTATGACCACAATGTAGAAACCATAATGCGATAGTTTCTTAAGAAGTCAAAGTAGACCATACCTTACCATTGGGAGGTTCGAAAAGTATTACAATGGCACCGGGGCAGTGGTTCGCATCCAAGCAAGTGACACCAACACCAGCAATATCGATCCTTTGGTTGAGAGGCAAAACATGTAATTTCTCCCACGGTATTCCAATCTTCATATTTACAAGCTTTGCTGTGATTAAGGAACAGTAGATTTTTCCATGACGGAAGGATTTTGTCAATCCTTGATAATCTGCAGAGTCATAGACATTTCAGATCTCTTCACAACTTTCCAGGTTCCAGCATTGAGGACATTGACTGGGGGCAGAAAAGCATATCGGGATGTGACAATATTTCTTGATTGAAATATTTTTGGTGCATTCCTATGAGTTCCTATTGTTATAAATTTTACTTTGTGGTAAGACACGTTTAAGACCCAAGAAGTCAACCGGTGGAGTTCCGCTAACAATATTCACAAAATATCTGGTGAAGTGAATTGAACCTTGTCATTTAACTCACCCTTCCCTACAAACATAATCCGACAGCTAAGAGAAACAAAAGGCTTGAACGAAGAGAAACATGAAAACGACAAACAAAAGAATTAACAGAAAAGGTTTCTGAACTTCAAGAAATCAGACAAGTAGCCGAAATCTTTTAATCAAATCTTACCAAGGTATTTGAAAAATCGGGAGACAAAGAAAATTGAAAAGCAACCAATAAAGCAAAGATGACTATTGAAGGACTTGCCCGGAAATTTAAAAGCACAATAGAGCTTGAGTAACTGATATAGATGAACTTACGGTCCATATGAAAGTGAGAAAGAAACCAATGGCTGCAATCACCTCTAAGATATTTAAAAGCATCCTGTGACAAAAAGTCCATAACAAATCAAACAACAAAACCAGGTAAAATATAAGTAGGCAAGCACGTCAAAAATTTATGCTTATACATCTTCACAGTGGCTATCAGCTTAAATATGAATTGCAAAGCCATTTCTAGTCAGAAGAAAGCAAAAAAAAATTTGCCATGGCCATTACCACTCGGAATGTTGTCCCTGGTATGCTACACCACAAGGGAATATCTTTATGTTTTCCAGTTCTCACAGGGACTTTTGTTGCACGTTTGCGAGAAGAATGTGGAGCACAATTTTCTTTTCCTCCATGCATTCTGGAAGTGGAGCAAACTTTCGCCCTAACATTAAAAGAGCCAGGAAAATAATCTGTAATCAATTTGTTAGTTGATGATTTACTAGTTTCATCTTCAGTAACTTCAGAAGCCTCCACGTGCACCTCTGCTACATGGGTACTCCTTGACTGAAATTCACCAGGGATCTGTAAGTCCCTATGTGCCTCCACCTCAAGATTAGAACCTTTTCTAAGTTCACTTAGAGCTTGCACAATCTTCTTCCTAGGGCCAAGTGCAGTAACCCCCATGCCTAACAGATCCTGGAAAGATGTAAAAGCAAACATTCAACTTGTGACTCTATGCTGTAGATATTGACAACATACCATTTTACAGAAACTCTGGGAATCTGTCTTTAGCTGACAGAATCGTTCCAGTTTTACAGATTGATAAGTTGCCAAATGTTAAATTCAAGCATACCTCCTCGGTTAGCCACATTAAGGTATCCCAGTCAATTTCTTCACGAGCAAAAGCTTCTTCATATTTTTGTAAACCTAGACTTCTAAGCCACTTAATAACAGGAGATACTTCAACCTCTTTTGGTGGAGAATGAACTGGCCTTCCAACTACCAGTGGAGAAAACTGAGATTCACTACCTCTACCTTCAAGAACAACCTGCTGAAGATACAAAAAGTTACAACAGTCATGAAACTATTTGCTCCAATAAAATGTGCTCACTGAAGAAAGAATTAATTTCTTGACCGACTTTGATGTTAATGTCCGAATCCACCATATCTTAATCTACCAGGCATGCTGCTCTTTAATTCGTCCGATTTTGATAAAGAATAATAAAGAGTTAAATTAGCCAATATAGTTTGATGGCTTGAGTGATAAATTAGCGCGCGAAAAGACCCTGTTAAGGTATAACGCAAGCCAATGACAAAATATCCATACACTTGCAAGTAAAGACATATCAAGAAGGCATAATAACTATATGAATCACAATTGAACATAAGAAGGTAATCATACACTTACGTCTTGAGCGTGAATTTCGTCTTTATCAAGACAGTCATTAGTGTGAACCAATCTAGACTCCTCGTTCAAATCCGAAATGTCGATCTCACATACCGGACACTGAACCGAGCAATCTCGAGCATCAGCACAAATCACACTCTCCTCTCTCGTTTCATCGCCAGCGCAAAGCTTAATCAAAGTATCAAGCTCACATTCCTCAAAATCCCCAAATCCATCACCCAAATCCAATCCAACATCGCGTGCATTAGCTGTCCTCGACTTCAACAACCTCGCCTCGATCGAATTACAGGAATATCCTCCATTCCCAGGCAAGGCTTCTTCATTTTCAACATACTCCTCTAAACGTGCGTCATTGACAGGCTTGTAAGTATAGTCTAAGGTCGACTCAATGAAATCCAAGCTGCAATTTTCTTCGAATGAAGATCCAGGCGACAGGTCCGGTTGGGATCTCCGGGACCTTTTGGTCGGGCGGAGGGGAGTTGAGGCGAGAGATTTTGGTATTTGTGAGAGAGGGACTGGGTAATCTTCCTCTCCGTCGTGTTGGAGCTGATATGAGCTGCGATTTGGGGCCATGTTATCTTAGAGCGGCTACCCTGCTCACTTCTCTCTTCGCTTCAAATTCCCATCCCAAGTTTTGTTTTGAATTTTTGGAGGGAAAGAAAAGAGGAAAAAAAAAAAGCCCCAAAACGATATGTCGTTTGAGTTAGACTAATCCGTTGGTTTATTCTTTAAATTAATTTTCATATGAATGTTAAAAAAGCCCCAAAACGATATGTCGATTGAGTTAGTATCATTGTTCATACTAAGCTAAGCTCTGTCATCTAAAACCTTTCTCAGAAGTTTCCTCTCGTACCAGTTCTTCCCTGCTCGTCCATTTGTTACTTTCAGGTGAGTTTCTCAAATCTTCTCTTCAAAACTTCCCAATTTTAAAAGGGACTATGGATTACAGACTTAAGCCATATGTTGTGTAACTATTTAAATTCTATTAGTTTTTTGAAAGAAGATAATTATTAAATGAAATAACTATTTGTTATTTTTAACAACTCCTTTCTCTCTCCTAATTTCAATTTTATTCCATCATAAACTCTACTAGAAAAAGAAAAGGTTAAGAGAGATCAAAATCTTGTTTTATCATAAGCAATGTATGAAATGATACTAGTACCAAATTTGTTATGGTATGCTATTGTACCAGTACAGATCAATACTGGGCACCATTTTAGATAATTTTTAAATTTTATCAAATAATCTATAAAATTTTTTAAAATTACAAAATAGTCCATCAATATATCATGCTATATAATCTATAATTTTACTTTAATTGTACCTTCAAAAATCATAATAATATAAATTTGAAATAATAATTATTTATTTATTTTTATTAATATTACTTTTCATATATTTCATTATAAATAATAACCACAATTAATATAAAAAAAAGATCATTTAACTATAATACAAATATACAACGAAAGATAATACAAAATACTTAAAATGTTACAATTCCTTCATATAATAGAAAATAATTACATCAAAATATCAAATAAAAAGAATAATAAAGTTTCATGACTTCATAAGTATTACAACAAAAGTTCGTGCGAAGAACTATAACCAACTTGAAGCAAAACTCGAAACAAAAACATTTACAATTAAATGTTTTATATTTATATTGTATATATAAAATCTAACATTTGCACCAAATACAAGTGAAATTAAAAGAAGAGAAGAAATAAAAAACCTAAAACTTCATTTAATTGAATATCCGCTCAAAATGCTTTGATCTCAATTCTCATTTGAAACAAAATCTTTATCATTGAGAGAAGTCTCATTATCACCATCATTCAAATTCATTACACCAAATCACATATCAATACTTTAATCCAAGATTATCTTTTAAGTCAGTCTCATCTATCAAACTCGGTTCCTTTTAAACCCAATCCTCTAAAAGATCGATATGATCAAGACAAATTGGGTCTATAGAACTACTTATTATATTAAGATTCTTATTAAATAAACAAAATTAAATTATTAAAAAATTATAAGAAATTATATTAAACTTAATGATGATAATAACATAATTTTCTCGAAACTTTAAATTGTATCAAACAATGGTTAAATTATTCAATATTTTGTGTTCCAATTTATTCCTTTTCTTAGACTTGATGAATTCAAATGGGTTCTAATTCCTTTCACACCCTATCACACTCATACATTGACTTAGAATTCAAATTGCAAATCTTTGCAATTTTGAAATAACACTTCCAAATTGGTTCCACTAAGCAATTGTAAGACGACAAAAGTAACATTATGTATAAAATAAAGTAATGATTAATATATAACAAGTAACAAAAGCATTAGAAACATCCCTGTAAACCTCCATTTATGAACTTAAGAGATCTTACATCACCTTATGGCAACAGTTGTTATAATAGTTAATAACATTTGCTATTAACCTCAGCTTTCTTTGTAAAACTTGGTCTAAAATAGACACTAAGTTTAAAAAATGTCACATCTGCAAACAATGTATAGTAAAGTTACCTTTACCATCTGTCATTTATGACTATAAGATAAGGTGTGTACAAAGAAGGCATATGTTTCATATTGGTACTAATTGCTTCCTTTGCCCCCTTTATAGCATCATAAAAATAACTCACTGTTGTCTTCTCATCACTATTGACCAGACGAAGTACTCTCATTAAAGACTTACAATCTCATACTACAAATTGATATTAGTACCAAAATTAATAATCTTCAAGTATAATTATAAAAACTTTCACTTAAGCATTAGACCTCACATATTGAGATGTAACCTACTTGTCACTTGTAAACATTTGCCTCAACTTCTTCTTCATTAGAATAAAATACTAAAGTGACAAAAAATTAGTTGCAAATCTAATAATAGGATGACGATACAATTTTATACTATTGATGAAATCCTTTCTCATCAAATTTATGATCTATGCACGATTATAGATGAACTTAGTCACTTTTTTTACTTTATGCGCAATTTAATCAATGATAGGAAAATATCTAACATCTGTTATATTTTCCAACATTAGGTTAATGTAATATGCAGCATAAGTAAAAAGAATTATACCTACTATGTAATATTTTCTTATTTATTTTATAAGCAAAATCATTATCAATAATGAACTGAACCACTACAAGAATATCCGTTGGTAAAGGTGGAGGGAAATTATCCTCGCAATTTTGCTGAAAAAATTTACGTACAAAATTGTGAAGGTCGTCATAAAAGTAGACGGCAATGGTTGGCGACAAAATAAGCGTTAGGATGTATCGACGGAATAAATGTGTGTCGATAAATAACTAAAGGAAAGTACATTCCGTCGGTAAAAATTAAAGTTAAACGTCGTCGTTGTGTCTTCAGTCTCAACATGTTGAATAAAAAGAAAACAACAACATTTGGTTTAACACTAAACGATGTTGTTTTCGTTTGATTTTAAACCCACCCGAACACCCCCCTTCTCCCCTGCATCGTTTTTCCTTGTTTTCTTCTTTATTACCATCGGCCTTCTCTCTTCCACCATCCAGCATTTGTCATCCATACTTTGCTCTCGTCCATCTTCCATCGTCTTCAGTTAAGTCGAGGTTAGTCATCCATCTAGTAGCTCTTAGGTTTATTTTTTCTGTTAGAAATTTTGTTGTTAAATGATTATATGAACGTCAATTGGTTCATTTTTTTTGAGTATTCTGCGTTTTTTGAATTATGGTTAATTCATTATTTGTTTGAATGTGTTTAAGTTGGTGAATAATGGAAAAATACAGTGGTTTTGTTGTTAGGTAGAGATGAATTCGAGTTACCTATGAATTGTTCGATGAAATGTCTCTTAGAGATATCATATCTTGTTTTTCTAAAAATGAGAAATGTCTCTTAGGGATACGGGTGAGACTTGATTAAACAATTGTCAAGGAAGTTAATTCATAGTTAAAATAATTGACAACTTTAAATATTACTTAAAAAGTTGGGACAATATCTATTATTTTGTATTATTTAAAAACAACTATCAAGGTTTTTGTTTAGATTAAGTCATGGTATTGTTTGTACTTAATTGTGGTATTTACATGTTAAAGTAAAGGTGATACATGTTTTTATACATCTATGGTACTTTGATGAGTTATCTTTTAAATTTATTTTTATACAAAATATTTAATAAATTTCTTTTCTCTTTAGTGTGATAGAAACTCACCCACCTTTGCCCCTCTTAGTGCTTAATATTAGTGATCTCTTGTGTTCTAGCTTTCTTATCCCATGTATTTTCAAATACCCACCATTTTCTATTAAATGTTCAATGTTTTTCCTTTAAATGTTCCCCATCCATTGCTATTTCATTATGATGGTCAAGCAAAAGGATGGATTAAATTCTTTAGAATGGAAGAATTATGCTATAATAAAATAGCTTTAAAGATTTTATTAATTAAGTCCATAAAAATTTAGGCTTGAATGATAAAGATGCCGCTAGCTTTCTACCATGAAACAAAAACTAGAACATGTCATTTAATGAGTTTGTAGTGAAGTATGGGTTTTGATCCTTATACCAAACCAAAATTGTTCCATCTAAGGATAAACTACGATCAAATAATCTCCCTGAGGTAAATACTAAAATATAATAGGAATATATTGTAAGATAAATCCATCTATTCTCCTACCGGGTCCATAAATAGGGAAATCATAAGTTAAAGACACATAAGGGCACTAACCATATTTCGACTCGTGATCAATCCATAGATACCAATAGAAAATAAATAGGCACTCAAAACAAGTACATGTTC
>JANZLH020000391.1:1640469-1651360 GCA_026770325.2 Erythroxylum fimbriatum
AAGCAATTGTTTAAAGAAGAGGGTAAAACGAAAAAGTATTCACAATTCAACCCCCCTTCTTGTGCATTGGTTATTATATTACTAACTTGTGATTCACATCAAACTATAAAGGACCAAACATAGTTATGATCTCTGCATACAGAGCACCAATATCTACTGAAGCCCTTCAAATTATTCGACAATTTGAGCAATCTTTCTCAGAAACCAATGGCATTTTCAATGAGTTATCAGACCAATGGAAAAATGCCATCTATCACCAACTTTGCAGTCACTCTCAGCACTAGTGTACCTATTTCCCTTTCACTTCCACCAATGACAAGGAAGACAACAGTTCAATCGAAGCAATAATTGAAGAATAATCAGCAGTGCCATGTAGGCCACATCGACTCTCTTTATAAATAATGTAAATTATTGTGACCGACAATACTTTAGTCTTTTCTTTTCTTTACTTTAAGTCTTTTCTACTTTAGCTTCTTTCGTATCTTTTGTCTTTTACTTTAGCTTTTCTTTGAGATGAAGGTTTCGTCTCTCTGCCTATATAATGTAAGCTCTTTCGCATTTGCTCTTATGAAAAAATAAACGTTTTAGTTGTTATCCTTTCCCTCTCTCATTCCTGTCTAGCCTAAGGATTGGCGTTAAAAGGAAAAAGCGAACTAAGGTATGACTTTTTTAATTTTTATGTTTTGATCAATCATTAGTTATGTCTTTTTACTTATTATTCATTCCTTTAAACCTATATTTATCTTTTTAGCTCTTAGTTTTACTTCCTTATCTAAACATAAGTTAAATGACTTTTTATTTACCTGTTTGAAATATGGTTTTACAAAACTTCTTACGCAATATTTATTAGATAAAACTTAAGGAATTGACTATTCCTGTATAGAATATTAACCATGTGTTCATTAATAGGTATCTTTTCACTTCTTACTAATTATGTTTACTTCATTATTATTTATGCTTGTATGCCTATCTTTACGTTTTTATCTATCTGTTTTACTTATTTAGATCCTAGATCACTTCAAATATTTCTTCAGGAGAGTAATATATATAAATATCGATCTATTCTTTTACGCTATTTATTAAAATATGCTTATCTCCGAAGTATTGGTAAAACAAATCTACCCTTTTATTCACCAAAATGTTGGTAAAGTATGCCTATCTGTCAAATTTGTCAAAATATGCATCAATCTATAGTGCATAATGAAAATAAAATACGCATTAGTAGAAAACTTATCCAAGTTTCAACTAATATGTGTAAATTTCTTCAATTAATAAATGCACCTTTTGAAGAAATCCAACTCTATCAAACAAAAATTAATACACATTATGCAATCTATCAACTAGAAAATGATGATGCTAAATATTTACATATTCGCTTCAAAGAACATTATAAAATACATCTAGATGAATCACCCTAGTTGTAATTTCTACAGACAATTACAAGAACATATATTATATATTGAAAACTTAGTTAACTAATATAAAACCTAAAAAGAATATTATGAAGAAAGATATAATTATGTACAATTTGTTACTAGTAATCAAAACGGAATAAAACCAATAAAAGAACAATTAGAATTAGCTCAAAATCTCTATAATTTTTACATACAAGAATTAAATTATTTAAATAATAATTTACATAATCATCTCCATCAATGACAGATCTAATTACAGAAGAACAAATTACCGAAGAACAAAATATATTAGATATTGATAACTTAGAATTAACTTAATCAACTATTATCTTTCATCTAAATACTTTATTATCAAAACAAAAACAAAAACAAATAGCAAAAACTCAATTAAATCTAAAATCTGGACAAGATATACATCATCCTATCCTAAAAAATCTAATCGGTCGACAAAATATTATATATTGTAGTAAATTCATTCACGAAACACCAATTAGAATAGATCAATGTAGTGGACACAAACACGTTAGAAGAAATTTAATTGATCAACAACAAATATGTACACAATTACAGAAAATACCATAAGATAAAAGACATAAAATATGGTATATACATTTATCCACAATTCAAATTTTATTAAAATCCACTTTTCAAGAAGGTATTGATTCTCCAACTAGAATGGCCGTTATTGATGAACGAGTGACCAGTTTAAATAATCAAATTATAGGAATAATGAATAAAAATTTAGCCTATGGTAAAATAAAATTCATTACTCGCCTAAAATTAGCAAATTAGACGAAACAATTACTATTGCCTATAAATTTTATCACGAAAATTTGATGAATATTGGACAATATCCATTTTCAATAACTTATCAAATTAGCTATGCTTTAACAAATTCTTATCATAGTATTGAATTTAAAAGTACTGATAAAATTTATATTGATCAATTATTTAACGATGTTCCCAAAGTTGGAGCAAATTTAAAAACAACTTTAAGAGAACTACCCGAAATAAAATATCCAATCACATTATTCAATGCTTCTACACCAAGAATATCCTTTTCTAATAGTCATATTCTGCTAGACAAAAGAACTCTTCTTTATTCACAATCTTTATGTTTAGAAAAACCAATCCGCTTTACTGAACTTGAACTAAGTTATAATCAACCAATTAAAATTACTGAACCAAAAATTAATGTAAAAACAAAAGAATATAATTTTGAACAAAGTATTAAACAAGATATAGTAATTATAAAAACTCAACTCCATGAATTAATAGAACATATTAAAACTAATTTATGAGTGTTACTAATATCTAGTTGACATATTTGAAAAACAACTACAGATAGAAATACAATTAAATGAATTATTAAGAAATCAAACAAATATAGTACAACATATGCAAAAAATAACAAATGAAATTACAGTAAACAAAGAAATAATAATGCAATTTCAAAATCTTTTGGATACTAAATTAGACAATAAATTAGACAAATTAAAGGAACAGAAAATGGTATGAGGAGCCATTGATTTGTAGCATCTTAAGGGGTAATGAAGTAAACTCGTCAGTAAATGTGGATGAGTTTGAAGGGGGGATTAGATTTAGAACAAACAATGTGGGTGCAACCGAAAATCCTTACACGCAAATGGTTTATGATGTAGTCGGTTATACCTTTCAAAAAAATATAGAAAATCTTGAAGAAGAACCAAACCCATATGCAAAACAATTTTTTTGACTTACTACACTCAGCTGACCAATAATTATAGCTAAATTGTGAGACAATGACTCAATTGTCTTCAATTGAGCGAATATTGAACATAAAGTTTGAAGGGCGTATTTCTGATCATAGTTTTGATAAAATTCTTTGATACTATAATGAATCATTTCTTTCTGAGCATACAATGGTTAATAGTTTTTACAATATGAAGAAAATTATTAGGGGTCTTGGTTTACCTATTGAAAAAATTGATTGTGCAAATTGGGATGTAAGTTGTATTGGGGAGATGATGTGGAATTACAAAAATGCAAATTTTATGGTCAATCTAAGTTCAAGCCTAAAAAACGTTTTATGAAAAAAATACTACCCTGGAAGCGGATGTATTATTTCCCGCTAACTCCGAGGCTTTAAAGACTATATGCTTTTGATGTTACCGCATCTGGCATGAGATGGCATAATGAACATGAACAGAAAGATGAAATAATGAGTCATCCATCAGATGCACTGACTTGGAAACATTTCAATAACACCCACTATGAATTTGCAGTTGAAAGTCGAAATGTTAGGTTGGGATTATCGATAAATGGATTCCAACCTTTTGGTCAATCCGGCCAACAGTATTCATCATGGACAATCATAATTACTTCTTATAATTTGCCTCAATAGATGTGTATGAATGAGACATATATGTTCTTGACAGTGATTGTGCTAGGGCCTACAAATTTAAAACATAAAATTGATGTATTCTTACAACCATTGGTATCTGAATTGCAATATCCTTAGGAATATGATGTAAAGACATATGATGTGTCTCTGAAAGAAAATTTTATGTTGAGAGTAGCTTTGATGTGGACTATTAGTGATTTTTCGACATATGCTATATTGTTTATATGGAACATAATAGGAAAATTGGCTTATCCTTATTGTGGCAATAACTCTGATGTGTTTTATCTTCCAAACGGCGGCAAAACATGTTAGTTTGACAAGCACAGGAAATTTCTTCCTCTAGATCATCCATTTAGACGCAATAAACAAAAGTTCATTAAGAATAGGATGGTACAAACACCTCTGCCCCCTCACAAAGCTGGCGAAGAGATATTGCAGGAGATTGATGAATTAGGGTAACTGAAAGTTATAGAATTTGAAGATAATGAAGTTAATAAAAACATTACTAAAAACTTTGGATGGAGAAAATGAAGCATCTTTTGGGATTTGCCATATTGGAAAACTAATTTGATATGTCATAATCTAGTTATGATGCATATTGAAAACAAATATTTTTGACAATTTGTTCAACACCATAACGAACATTGAAGGGAGGACAAAAGATTGCAAAATCACGAGCTGATTTGAAACTTTTTATTGAAGGAATAAGTTAGATAAAGATCTTTGCATCGATCAATATATGAAAGCATGTTCCACTTTGGACAAAAAACAAAAGGAAATATTGTGTTCGTGGTTAAAATGTCTAAAGTTTCCCAATGGTTATGTTTTAAACTTGGCAAGGTGTGTGGACATGAAAAAGTACAAATTATTTGAATGAAAAGTCATGATTGTCATGTATTTATGGAAAGGCTAATTCCAATTGCATTTCAGGAGTTGCTACCGAATAAGGTTTAGGAAGTTATAACAGAATTAAGTTTGTTTTTCAAAGGCTTAACATCATCTGAAATAAAGTTGGCTGAAATGGAAAAACTAGAAAAGGAAATTTCAGTAATTTTGTGCAAATTATAAGGGATTTTCCCTCCAAACTTCTTTGATTGTATGGATCATCTACCTGTGCATTTAGCACACAAGGCTAAACTTGCTAGTCTAGTTCAATATCGATGGATGTATCCGTTTGAGAGGTAATTATAGTAAATATTTAAATTGAAGTAATAACCTATTTTAATAACATAATTGTAATAATCCTATTCACTAATGTAGGTATTTGCATCACTTAAAGAAAAATTTCAAAAATAAGGCTAGAGTTCAAGGTTCGATACGTAATGCTTATTTAGTGGAGGAAGCAAGTACATTTTGTTCACAATATTTTGAGCCACATATGCACACAAGAGAAAGAAAAGTTCCTCGTAATGACAATAGGGAAGGAATGGGTGATGTTGATGGTAACTTATCCATTTTCACATATCTTGGACGAACATGTGGACGTTCAACAAGAAGAATGTTAACAGAGGAAGAAATAGAGGCTGCCCATGATTACATTTTATTGAACAGTCAAGAGGTTTAACCTTTCATGCAGTAAGTTGAAGTTGATTTTGAAATTGATTATTTGTGTTTTGAAATTTAGTGTTATTCATAATTGAAATACATAATAATATTTTTAGATTATATGAGGAATGGTTACGCGGGCTAATGCCCGAGAAAACACAAGATGATAACAATAAAGAAGTTGGAAAACACTTTCCTCGCTGGCTCGAGAAATATGTAAGTTTTCACTTATAATTATTGAAATGATTGAATTATAAGATTAAAGTGTTCAAATGACATCATACTATTTAATATGATAAATTTTTTTATGTAGGCCTTAGAAAATCCAATAGAGAACAAGTTCATATGTGATCTTGTGAAAGGCCTTTTGTAAACTATTAAATCGTATCTGGTGTGTTTCGTTAATGGATACAAATATCATACAGAATATCACGGTCATAGCATGGCAATAGTAAATAGTGGGGTTTGTATATGGGGAGAATTGATGGATTACTATAGTAAAATTATTGAGATACATAAAATTGAGTACCTTACATTGCCAACAAAGTGGAGTATGATATTTAAATGTGACTAGTATGATCCAACTCCTAATGTTGGTACAAAAGTACATAGCCGATACAATCTAGTTGAAATTAACTAGCGGAAAAAATTTAGACAATTTGAACCTTTCATGTTGGCGATATAAGCGGTCCAGGTGTGTTATATCCCTTTTCCTAGCTTACGAAGAGATAATTTAGATTGGTTGGTTGTTTGCAAAGTTAAACCTAGAGGTGTTTTTGAATCACGTGGAAAAGGAGAATAGAGAATTAAAAGTGAAGCGCTTTAGGAAGATGTCTATGAAATAAATGCATCTACTACATATGACAAAAGTGAACCTTTGAACAATCCAAATAATGAATATGTTCAAATTTCATATGGAGAGGATGGGAAGCACGAGAGATCTGAAGAGGAGCCTGAGTTTGATTCTAATTCTTCAGAAAAAGAAGACGACGATGATTCTGATTTACAATTAAGTGCTGATAGCGATTAATTTGTGTTTGTAATATAATATTATATTCATTAAATCAATTATTGAATCAACAATATATGGTTATATATTGAATTATTATTATATTTCTGAAATATTCAATAAAATATGAATTTCAGGTTAAAATATGCCACCAAAGAGAAAACATGATATAATATGACCAAGGTTCAGACCATAATTTGGAGTCAGTTACTTTACAGGTGACACATATCATTCTGCAGCTGCAACAGAATCAAATGTTGTACCTCTAACTACTATGCATGCAGATGAGGCATCACCTTCCGTATCTACTGCTACACCATTCAACATCTTTATACCATCCACCACCCCTATATCAACAGAGATATTAAGGGTAATCGTTGCGGATGAAGGAGACGACCTCCAGCCTAGAGTTGAGGGAGTTGATGGAAGAACTTACATCACAATTGTGAATAATATGTAAGTGAAAATACATGAAACACCATATGTTTATAATTAAATTATAGGTTTAAATTTAAAAATGATATAAAATTGTTTTTATATTAGGTTGATTCCGTCTGGACCGTCCCCAAGAAACATGATATCCAAGTTCAAGGAGAAGATTGATCTTGAGGGTTATATATGAAAGAATATCTCTCAGGCGACAAAGGATTTTTATTATTAGGAGTTTGAGGTACAAAAAATATATATTTTTGTATTTTTAAGTAATTTTTATACATTAATTAAATAAATATTGTAGGTTATAAGTACTTATCGTATGCTTTTTCTTTTTTTCACAAAGAAAATTTTGGGATTATGAATTTGACGCGGTTATTTATAAAATATAGGAAAGACGAGCTTGTACATGTTACAGAGACTTTATTGGTAAGAAACATAAGACTGGTATACAAACTCCTTATATTTCTAAAGAAATATGGAGTCTTTGGCAGCAGTATTGGACATCGTCCAAGGTAATGTCCATTTTAGAGCGTAATTCTACCAATAGACATGGAAGACCAGGGGGAGAGAGTCTTCCCGTACACACTGGAGGATATATTACCTACCACGAGCATGCAGAGAGACTTGTAATTATCTACACTTTACACTTATATTCTGACTTTTTTACTTTGATGTATTTCAATTTAATTTGATATGTGAATTTTGGAATGAAAATATGTGTATTATGGAGAATGATAATGTTATAAATGTCTAGTGCCATATACGGCTGTGTTGTTGAGTTACTTTCTTTGTTCAACAAGGCGTAAATATCATAAATATAGAAGAAATTCGACTAAAATTTTGTAAATTGTAGTTCACTTATAACATTTTATTCTGATGCAGGAAAAGTTTATGGGCAAGAAACTTACACCCCGTCAGCTCTTTTTGAACACTCATACTAAAAAGCATGATGGTGTGACCTTCGTCAACACTAAATGTAGAGAACTAAATGTATGTGAATTTATGCTTTAATATTAATGCTTAATAATTATCACTTATTAACATATAACATTGTCTTATGATAGGACCAAATACAAGCAGACATTCAATGACAAACTCAGCAGTCTGAAGATGTTGATGAGAGTCAAACATATCTTCATACAGTGGGTGGTAGGGACCGTCATGGAAGGATCTTTATCTTAGGTTCATTTGCGAACATATGTTATTCGCAATCCTCTACATCCAGTACAGCAGCATCTAGTAGGTGACTTGCATCCAATGAAGTCTATGAGTTTCGGAGTACAATACAGGTACTGGCAACTCAGTTGCAACAGTTAATGGAGTACAAATCCCAGCTCCGTAATAAGATAGATGAGTTGAAGGAGAAAGGCAGCACCTTATCGCAACATTCAGAGCATCCACATTTAATAAATGAATAATGTAGTTATAATCATTTTGTATTAATTAAATACTTATTGTTGTAGATAATAATTTTTATTATCAATTTTACTTTATATCATCAATCAACCTTCTGTTTTAACAAATTAAAAGTAAAAACAAATCAAAATATGATCAACTAATAACTGATAACTGTATAAATTATACATCAATCATAAGATTATCAAATAAAATTAAATGCAGGGAAAATATTAAAAAACAATATCAGTAAATTTACTGACAGAAAAACAAAATTTGTTTGTAAAATGTAATGAATTTACCGATAGACAACTAAGATCCATCAGTGAATTTACCGATGGAGGAGCCTTGTTTGTCACATTTACCGACTGAAACAAACCTTCCGTGGCTAAATTTACAAACAACACAAAAATTACCATCGCTAAATATAGCGATGGAAAAGAAAATATGCGTCAGTAACTTAGCGATGAAAAATTTGTACTCTGTTGCCAATTATTACCTACAGTTATTTCTCCGATGAGTCATTCCGTCGGTAAATTCAGTCGCTAACTTAGCTTGCCAATGGAAAACCTTCACATTCTGTCGGTAATTTTCGTCACTAAACCCCGTTTTTCTTGTAGCAAACAATATTCTCTTGCCTAATTTCATTTACAACTTCATCAAATATCTGAGACAGAGTATCAACTTTTTTAACAAGGCTAAAGGCATCAATAAAGTTCAAAAACATTATCTCTTTAGCAAAATGAACTAAAAAATTGACAATAGCTCCTGTCGTTGATTTGTCCAACTATTACATACATAAGTTGTACATAATTGATACTCATAAGTTGCTCAAGTCATTCTTCTTTCATCCAAATAGCTATTTAGTTCATAAACATAGTTGCTCAGAAGTTTACCTTTACAATTATCAATTGAAGGAGCTTTTTATCATGGACCGTCAAAGGTAATAGCATCCACTGTAGGCTAATAATAATAAGAATAGGTGAAAATCATAATATCATTTAGCCATTTTCATGTACACATTATGAGTCGCTTCTTTAGTTTAAAAGGCACTATGACATGAAGGCTGAGCTTCAAGGAGTTATTCATGGTGCAGAAAATTAGAAAGATGTCTTCTTCTTTTTCTCACATTAGGTGTAATATTCCCTTCTTGTAAGGTAGGAATACCGCCACCTTTAACATTTTCTATTTCACATCATAGCTTAGTTTCTTACAAGGCTTTATATCACCTTTGATCCTAGCTAAATACTTCTTTAATTTGGTGACTCTCCCACCTTTCAAATACTTGTTACAATATAAATCAATGTTATGGTTCTTTATTTCAAAAATCAATCTAGCATGAGCCCAAGCTAGATCATCAAATCTTCCTAAAGCGATTGAATGATTAGAAGTACTTGAACTTCCCTCCATTTATCAGTGAAAATAAATTAAGACATATGTCAAATTTAAATTAATAACTTTATATAAATAAAACAAAATTTATTGCGTATGTAATTGTAGTATGACTATACTTTTATATAAGTTAATGTTCTTCCTTAAGAAAAACACAAGAATCTTCATATAAAGTCTAGCATAAACTCACAAAGCAATATTGTTAAAAGGAGACTTTAATGAGTGCTTTCCTTGCTTTTGAAAGATACATGTTAGATAAATAAAGAGAATCTAATACCGATAAAAAATATCGATTGGTAACTACACACACATATATTTCAATCTTCCCTAATAGGAATTATCTTGTGAACAAAAGTTTTACATATTGAAAAGACAATTTGAGGGATGTAATTAGTCCCTTTTAAAAGGAAAGAAATATAGATAATATTAACAGAGTTTGCAAGTCAAATACATGACATTCTGAAAAAATATAAGAAGATTCATTCATTCATTATGTAACTAATAAGGTATTATGTCATTCAAAATTTAAATTCGCAAAAACCCAACAAATAATTAATATAATTATAAAAACATACATTATACATATTTACCCCTATTAAGTTATAATTCAATTCCACAAAACCTTAATAAATAATCCATATAATTATAAAAATAAATATTATACATAATTACTCTCGTTAAATTATAATTCAAGTTTGCAAAAACCCTAATAAATAGTTAATATAATTATAAAAAATAATTATATATAATTACCTCATTAAATAACTCTGGTAGTTGTTACCTTAATCGGTAATTATATATATAATAACCCACCCTAGTTATAATTACTCTCGTTAAATCATAATTCAAGTTTACAAAAACCCTAACAAATAGTTAATATAATTATAAAAAATAATAATATATAATTACCTCATTAAATAACTCTAGTAGTTGTTACCCAATGTTATGAATACCGTACCGGGCTCGGTACTGGATTGAGTTATGGAAAGGAACTATCCCGGTACAGGGTACCGTTTCGGGAAATTTTTTAAATTTATAAAATAACCCATAAAATTTTTAAAAATTGCAAAATAGTCCATATTATACAGTTGTACTGTATACTTTACTATTTTACTGTTTACATCAACTATGCTTTCAAAAATCTTAATAATAAATAATAATGACAATTAATATGAAAAAACAATAATTTTTAAATATTTTACATAAAAATAATAACCACAATTAATATAAATAAAGACAATTATCATCATACAATTATAAAATTAAGATTAATACAAAGTATTTAAAATATTACAATAATACAAAAATATTTTTTAA
>JANZLH020000391.1:1673674-1685517 GCA_026770325.2 Erythroxylum fimbriatum
CTCAATACAATTAAATCAATTAACCTAAAAAATGCTACTATAATGAATGAATGATCATGCAAAATAAATGCAAATATGATCTAAATATCTATATGAATTGGACTAAACAATCCTCCAGAAGTTTTTGATGGTGATATGTTGTTTAGTCCTTTATTTGGACACTAAAATGGATGGTGAAGTAGTTGATGTCTGATAACAGAATATTACAAGTCACTGTAAAAGTATAAGATGTCTTCAATTAAATTGAATATCTTACAAAATATAAGCTCATTCTTGGCAGTGGTAACCAGGCCTCAACTACAGCATTAACGATTATTCGTCCATTAGTCTGGTGCAAGTATGGCAGAGCAACAAAAGTCGGATAAAGATTCCCCCAAAAATTAATATCCTACCACAATTTAAGTTTTTACATCGTCTTAGTTCCTAACATCTGGAAAAATAGATGTAATATTGAATCAATATTAAGATTGAATAGAGTAACAGAAGTGTGGATGTTAGGTCCCTTAGACATGGATCGAGTCACAGGACGATGTACAGAGTAATCTTGCCACTCTGTTATATTCCTGCTCTTGTTAGAATTCTTCCTCCAGCTTATTTTGAAAGGAAGAAAAGAAATTCGAATCTAAGGGAGACCGAAGCCTTGGACCTCGTTGGAGAGAGATCTTAATCTCTGTTTTTGATAAAATATGACTTATCTCTTTATTTCTCTAATTTTCCTTTAAATAGGCAAGACTTAATATCAAAATAGAAGTCCTATATCGGAAGACTTCTTAACAAGGAATTAACGAAAGACTAAATGCAACTATCCTACCTAACAGCTAACGCAATCTTATTAATAATAATGATAAAAACCTATCTACGCATCAGGTAGGTTCTCCAACACCACGATACTTGCGCATATATGTTTGTCCTACAAATGTGTCCACAACATTACTCCCCTCTTACTGAAAGACCTTGTCCTTAAGCTCGAAGGAAGGAAAGGACAACTGAAATTGCTGTAGGTCTTCCCAAGTAGCGTCTTGTGCTGGCAGCCCTACCTACTGAACTAACACCTCCTTCTTGCCCCTGTTTAAATGTCCACATAGGACTGTTTGAGGTTAGAGAACAACTAGGTCCTCTGCTGTGGATGGTAATGCCGTAATAGGTGGAAGTTGAGATCCTTTGAAGGCTTTGAGCAAGGAAACATGAAAAATATTGTGGATACGACTTTCACTTGGCAATTCCAATTTGTAGGCGATGGGTCCAATGCGGCGAGAAATTAAAAATGGCCATAAAACTGAGGAGAAAGCTTACTATATCCCGTCACTCTTGTTGAAAGCTGACGATAAGGATGCAGAAACAACCATACCCAATCTCCTACCTTAAATTCCACATCACGATGACCCTTGTCATAATAATCCTTCATCCACTACTGAGTCAACAGCAGGTGATCCTGAACATCCTTTAAAAGCCGATCTCGATCTAATAATGCAGCATCCACAGTGCCAACTCTAATAGAATCAACAGTATAAGAGAGCAAGCGGGGTGGATCTCGACCATAAACCACTTTAAAGGGAGTGGTTTGAAGGGCCGAATGAAATGAGGTGTTATAACAAAATTCTGCCCAGGGCACCCATGCAACCCATTTCTTAGGATTGTCCCCCACAAAGCTGCGAAGATACATTTCAATGGTCCTATTAACGACCTCAGTTTGTCCGTCAGTCTGAGGGTGATACGCTGAAGAAAATTGTAACTTAGTACCGCTAAGACGAAACAATTCCCTCCAAAAAGTGCTAGTAAAAACCACATCTCGATCACAAGTAATTGTCTCGGGAAGCCCATGCAGGCAAACAATCTGGTCAAAGAAAACTTGAGCAACGCGGGCAGCTGTATATGGATGCGCCAAGGGAAGGAAGTGGGCATATTTCGAAAACCTATCGACCACCACCAATAATACAGATTTGCCCCATGATTTCGGTAGACCATCAATAAAATCCATGGAGATATCGACCCATACATGTGAGGGTAATTGTAGGGGCTGTAACAATCCCGCCGGGCTGAGGTGCTCCGATTTGTTGCGTTGGCAAATAGGGCAAGCTGCCACATACGACACAATATCTGTTCGCATGCCTTTCCAGTAAAAATCTGCTCGAATCCTATGTAGAGTCTTTTGATTGCCTTCATGAAAACTATCATGGTAAGCTGAAAGTATAGTCGACAGCCAGTGGAAGTTCTGTGGCAGATAGATGCGGCCTTTAAACAACAACCAATCATCACGGAGTTGCCAATCTGCCCCTAGGTCACCAGTTTGTACGGTTTGACACAAGTGTTGAAATTCCGGTGAGCCCAATAAATCTGTTTTAAGCGCATCCAAGAAGGAGCTGCAAGGATAACTAATGGCAAACATAGCTGGGTCTGTCGAGGGCCGACGAGATAAGGCATCTGCTGCCTTGTTTAAGGAACCGGCCTTGTATTCAACCGTAAAGGTATAGCCCATCAATTTTGCAAGCCAATGTTGTTGATGAGGGGTAGTCAACCGTTGTTCCAATAAATATTTGAGGCTAAAGTGGTCCATGCGAATAAGAAACGAACGCCCCCACAAATAAGGCCGCCAATGTTGTACTGCCTTGGCCAACCCAATTAATTCCCTTTCATACGCGGCCAATTTCTGGTGTCGGAGCGCAAGTTGACGACTAAAGAAAGCAATAGGGTGACCATTCTGCTGCAAAACAGCTCCAATCCCACCCCCAGATGCGTCACATTCAATGACAAATTCTTGCTCAAAGTCAGGTAGTTGCAATACGGGTGCGGTGGATAAAGCTGTTTTAAGTTTGTCAAAGGCCTGCAACGCTGTATCATTCCAGTGAAAGGAGTTCTTTTTTAGCAAACTAGTCAATGGTGCCGCTAATTGGCCATAGTCGCGCACAAATTTATGGTAGTAGCCCGCCAAACCCAAAAATCTAGGTAAAGAAGTGATTGATTGCTGTTGGGGCCAGTCAAGAATGGCGTGAACCTTGCTTGTATCAACGCCTACCCCTACTGCCAAAATAACATGGCCCAAGTATGCGACGGAGGGTTACCCAAAACTACATTTCGATCTTTTCAAGTACAGTTTGTGCGCTCGAAGTAAGTCGAAGACCCTTCTCAAGTGGATCAAATGACTCTCCCAATCACTGCTGTAAATCAGAATATCGTCAAAGAAAACAAGCACAAAACGGCGCAGAAAGGCATGAAACACCTCATTCATCAAGGCTTGAAAAGTGGATGGGGCATTGGTAAGGCCGAATGGCATTACTAAGAATTCAAAATGGCCATGATGAGTGCGGAATGCAGTTTTTTCTACATCAGCCGGATACATACGTACTTGATGGTAGCCAGATTTCAAGTCTAATTTGGTGAAGAATTGAGCTCCATGTAACTCATCCAAAAGTTCATCCACCACTGGAATCGGAAATTTATCCTTTACTGTTTTCTCATTCAATTCACGGTAATCGATGCAAACTCGCCACTACCCATCTTGCTTGGGGACTAGTAAAACCGGGGAAGAAAAGGGCGACTTGCTTGGGCGAATAAATCCTTGTTGTAGCAATTCGGCACACTGCCGTTCAATTTCGTCCTTCTGTCGATGTGGGTATCGGTAAGGCCGAACCACAACAGGCGCCGTTCCCGGTAAGAGACAGATTCTGTGATCACAATGCCGAATGGGAGGTAACCCTGTAGGATCGAGGAACAAATCTGCAAATTCAGTGAGTAACCCGTTTAGGGCCTGCTCGTCTGTTGTGGTGTCGCCCAACATGTGGAGAGCTCGGGGGCCATTTCGGTTCTGTCCCTGAAACAAAATTGATTTTCCTTCCACCGAAAAAGACATAGTTAGGGCAGCAAAATCCCATAATATTGGTCCTAGCGTTTCCAGCCATTTAATGCCCAAGACGATATCAAAGCCATCTAAGGGAATGACATAAAAATCGGCATAGAAACTATGGTCAGCAATAGAAAAATTTACCCGAGAACAGATCCCCACGCTATGCATCTTATCCCCATTCGGAATCGATACGCTGGTATGTTGTAAAGAATGGAGGTGAAGGCCCAAGTGTCGGGCTGCACTAGTGCTAATGAAGTTGTGTGTACTGCCCGAGTCAATTAGGCTAAGTACAGGCTGGTCATTAATAATGGCTCTCATTTGCATAGTGCGACTGTTTTTCTGACCCGTAATAGCATGCAAGGAAATTTTTGGAACACCTTCCAATTCTTCCTTTATATTGTCTCCCTCGTGAACCTCTACTTTAATCCAAAATAGCCGTTGACATTGATGGGAGGCTGAATACAGCTCATCACAATTATAACATAATCCTTTAGCCCGTCGCTCAGCCATTTCAGCGCGGGTCAGCCTCTTGATAAATGGACCTTGGTTACTTGATGGAGAACTAGCCGTGGCTGAGAAGGATTGACGCATGGGTGTAGATCGGACTTGAGAATTTCCTGAAGTCACCGAACTTGTTCTAGTGGACTGCCAATTGCTTTTCTGACTGTTACTCCCAATCTGCAATTTATTTTTCTGCTCGTATGCCCGTGCTAAACTCATTGCGGCAGCTAAGTCAGGTGGTCGGAGCATTTGCGCATCCAACCGAATGGAATCGTCTAGACCAGCGATGAAAAAACCTGTGTATACTTGTTCTGGAAGGTCCTCAATACTTGCCGTTTTTTCTTGGAACTGTTGCTGATAAACTTCCACGGATCCTGTTTGTCGAAGAGTACTTAGCTCTCCAATTGGGTTGTAACTATCTGGTGGTCCAAAGCGTTGGAAGCAATATTTCTGGAATTCTTCCCAACGCATGGGTCCTTTGGTCTTCTTCAATTTCCCATAGCAAAGTTGTGCTTCCCCTGTCATTTGAAACCCAGCTAACCCAACCTTCTCTGACTCTCCCGTATTTTGACTATAAAAAAATTGCTCACATCTTTGCGCCCAAATTAAAGGATCTTCTCTGCCATCGTAAATAGGAAAATCTAACTTTACATACCGTGGGACTGTTGAGTGTGTAACTGCTTATGAAACAGATTATGTACCCCCACTAATATTAACGTTTCCAGATCTTCCCTTCAGTGGTACTGCAGTGTTGTTGGTGTCATCCCCATTAGAAGTTGATTTGGAAGGGCCACAACCCAAACAGGACAGTTTGTCCATAATCAACGCAAGTTTCTCTTCCAATCGATTCTCCATTGCTGCCAATTTCGAATCTATGAGGGAATGTTCGTCCATCAGCCGACCGTCTATATCATCGCCCATGTTGTCCTACTTTGATACCAAATTGTTAGGTCCCTTAAACGTAGATCGAGTCACAGGACGATGTACAGAGTAATCTTGCCACTCTGTTATATTCCTGCTTTTGTTAGAATTCTTTCTTCGGCCTATTTTGAAAGGAAGAAGAGAAGTTCGGCTCTAAGGGAGACCGAAACCTTGGACCTCGTTGGAGAGAGATCCTAATCTCTGTTTTTGATAAAATCTGACTTATCTCTTTATTTCTCTGAGCTGCCTTTAAATAGGCAAGACTTAATATCGGGTTAGAAGTCCTATATAGGAAGACTTCTTAACAAGGAATTAACGAGAGACTAAATGCAACTATCCTACCTATCAGCTAACGCAGTCTTATTATGCAACTATCCTACCTATCAGCTAACGCAATCTTATTAATAATAATAATAAAACCTATCTACACATCAGGTCCTATCTACGCATCAGGTAGGTTCTCCAACACCACGAGACTTGCGCATATATGTCTGTCCTACAAATGCATCCACAACATGATGACACATGTTTGGACCAATTTCTGCATTATTGTCCAGCAACTATTTTGACATCTTGCTACTTGCTAAATACTTATTTTTTTCCCTTGAAAGATAAGAATAAAATTTGTTCTGCTTTTGCTCTTTACCCACTATGTGTGCATTTTATCTGAACTATCATAGTTTGCAGGCCAAGAATAAAGATCCCTGTCTTTGTTATGCTGCCGATAGCACGTGTGATAGAGCAAATATACAAGCTATTAGGCCCATACGGGATGAAAATTCCGCAGCTGATACCTTCAAGAGTCAGGCTTCTCTCTTGTAGTAGATCTTTTAGCTGTTCAAAAGCAAAAGATCGACTTGGCTATGAACCCATCGCATCGCTTGAGGTTGTCAATTAATAGATGTTTTGTTTACCAAGTGAATTTGAAAAATGAATTACCTGCTATTTTTTTGTAGCTGTATTGATACTTGCTAAAGCTATCTGATGAGATATATTGCTATCATCATGCTGGATAATAAGAGTGTGTTAAGAAGAAAAGAGAAATTCAGTTAGAGGAATAGAACTGCTGCAATGTTGATGAAAAGAAAACTAAAAAGAGAAATTCAGTGAGAGGGATAGAACTACTGCAATGTTGATGAAAAGAAACCTAAAAAGAGAAATTCAATGAGAGCGATAGAACTACTGCAATGTTGATGAAAAGAAATCTTCTGTCCCTCCCTTTTTCCATAAGTTTTCTTCCTTCTATCGTTATGGATTATGAGATCCATTTAATATTAGATATGGACTTCTCTTAATCCAGTCTTTAATCTAGAGAACTTAGACTCGTTCTAACTTATAGTTAGGTCCCAAATAGATTCTTCCAGTTTTCTACTGCGAGAATTCCTCACCTTTAATCTAAATGTAACACTCACCAAACTGGATGTTCTTGATTTTGATGAACTCCAATCATCACATAAAGGGATGATCCATGCATGTTATATCTTTGTACCTTACGTACGGTTCAAATTCTCAAATGACATTTCATCTCAATGTATTAGTTTTGAAATCTCTGCAGGAAGGTTTGAGAAAAACATTAGGGTCATATCCACACCTTACAGCGGAAAATCAACCAAGAAGGGAAGGGCCATCTAAAGCTTACATCTTCCTTGGAAGCGGAAGGGGTATGATTCTTTTAGTTTTTCACTTTTATCCATCTAAGCATTTTAAACATGTCTTGATGTGCATGATTCCCCAAGTAGAGCAGTCTGTAAGTAGTGATAGATTAGGCTATTAAATTTTGAATTATATTGGACTATGTACTGCATTTTTTATTTTTTCCATTCATATCTTGTGAGCCTTCAAGTTATGACTTGCATAACACCTGTATACTTGTATGTGTGTTTGGCTAAACTAGGATCAGAGGTGCATATTTGTAAAAACTGCATTTGCATTGTGTTCCACTTTGGTGATTAGACTCTAAATATCTAAATGAGCATCGTTTGAACTTTACACAAGAAGGATGAAACTAATGTTCCTTTTGTTGTTATTTACAGTTGCTGACATACTACTGTGGAAGGATAGAAAACAGACGTTGACCACATTCACAGTCTTCGTTGCACTATACTACAATTTCATTGCATCACAATCTACTGTCATTGCTGCAGTGTTAAGACTTCTTTTTGTGACTTCGGTCTTCCTGTTCATTCATGGCAGTCTACCTGAGAGAATGTACGCATGCTCACATTAATGTGTTTCCTTTTGAATATTTGTCTTCTGTTTCTTTCAAAACTATAAGGACTAGTTCCAAGCTCTGTTGCCTGATCAACTGGTAAAAAATTATATGGGTAGGAGATATGCAATGTTTATCTAGCTGCTACTTTTACTGGTTTGCAAGGAAAGGAATGAATCATAAATCATAGAACAATATCTATAAAATTTTCTGAGAAATCTTGTAACTTATCTTATGCAAAAGGGACACCCTTTAATTTGCATGCATCATTTCCTACTAATCAGTGGAATTTTTGGGTATGATATTTGATTAATTGCTACCTGAGCTGCAGATTCAGCAAGCTTCTTGATTCTGCCAAATTTCAGTTGTCTTTATCTTCTGATACGGTGAGAAAATGAAAGTTCTTTTATTCTCTAAATTTGAAACATGTCTTTTGTTTGCATGCAGATGTGGATATACGGTTGAAAAAATTCCTTCATCGTACTTTTACTTGTCGGGACAAAGGTCTTACAAAATTGCTTTGTCAGTGGCTTCATCATGGAATGATGCTGTCAGTGTTTTAAGATCTCTTTGCAAGGGCAAAGATTGGGCGCTGTTCCTTAAGGTAATTACTGTTCCCTGTGGACATTCATTCATTGGTCTTGTTTTTAGCAGTTTGGACTAGTCCTGCTGGAATCAGTTGTAAGCCCTTTTATGTGATCCAACAGGTTGCTCTATCGCTATTGGTTCTTAGCTTTACTGGAGCCATTTCCCTTCAAAGTTTATTTGTCATAGGTATCCTTATCAGACATTCGTACTCACTCTGTTTTCATATACATGCATGCTTGTAACCATATAATCAGAATCGGAACTTCTTTTAGACGTACATTGTTGTTTAGCAAGACGAACCTTTGAAAAATTTTGTTAAAGATTTGTGGAAAGAGGTAACATCCTGGGATCCACCAATATTGACCTCATAATATGTAATCTTTAATGTTCCCAGATTAAACCAATTAGGTTTGGACACTAAAAGGTTTTAAAATCCCATGCCTATTAATTGAGAAATCAGTAATTCATCTACTTAATTTGCAGTTTTTACGTATCTTTCCTTCATCCCCGTTTAGTGACTAAGCAAGTTGGTTCCTTTTTTTTTTTCCGTTATTACAGGACTTCCAATTGCTTTTATAGCATTCTCTGTGTATGAGAAACACGAAGAAGCAATTGATGCTAAGCTTTTGGAAGCTCTGTCTTTTGGATGCAAATTGAAATCTGATGTCACCAAAAGAATCTCTCGTTCCAAGAAAGATGATTGATGGCTGGGTATTCAAGGTTTCTTCCATGCCAAGCAGTCTTCATAATTCTAATTTCTTACCATGAAGTTGTTGGAAACTAGTTTGGTTATTCATCTAATTGACGTGTGGGCGTTTGTGCTCCATGATTCTTCTTGTATGTGATCTCACATATGCCATTCCTATAATGATGCCATTGTATAAATTAAGCTAACTATAATTTTTGTAATTTGGGTTTAAAGAGGTAAAATTGTTGTTTCTGAGTTATTTTTGCTCTACATTTGCCTCCGAAGTTAGTTATCCATGTTGATTTTTGGTTTGCATGAAGATTAAGGAAAATGGGAGAGTAACTCTGAATGCAAATTGATTGCTTCAAATGATCGTCTGTTTAAGCTTCTGCTAATGTCACACTGAAACTAATCCAAGTATGTCACATCCATTCCCATTTCCAGTATAGAAAGGTATCAACTTCACAGCATCTTAAATTGTTGGCAACTATTTGGTGAAACAGTAGTGTTTTGGGCTGACGACCTGTTTGTCCTTATGATGGATTGAATCATCTTCTCAGCTAGGCCTGGAAATTTAGGGGCCAGTTAACTTAGTCTGAAATTAACGAAATTATTTTAAATCCATGGAGATTCGGTCGAGGTTGAGAATGTTTTTTTTTAATTTTAATTTCTTGGAATTCAAGTAGAGGTCTTGTCTAAAACTCAATTATATATATAAAAAAGTTAATTACAAAAATTTTTAAATTTTACTCAATTTTGTAATTATATCTCAAACTTTAAAAAAGTAACAATTAAATGCTCAAACTTTTATTTTTTTTTTCCCAATTCTATCCTAATGTTAATATTTTCATTAACATTGCTAATGTGGCTAGTTGCATAAGACAGAAACCCTAAACATTTATACACGTTATACTTAATTAAACTAACAAAATAAGTTTCATTAAGTTTGTCAATGAAACTACGTGATTTAGGTAAAGAAAAACCCTAATTAAGTTTCCTCAATTTGTTCTCGCACCAAACTCTGTTGCTCCTCTTTCTTCAGTTCGTTCTTGCACCGATCTCAGTTCCTTCTCAAACCAATCTCCCACCAATCTTTACTCTTCCTTATCTTCGTTGTCCCACCCATCTTTGTTGTCGCACCAACATGCTTTTCCTTATCTTTGTTGTCCCATACCATTATTCACTCCTCTTCGTATTATAAAATTTGGTCCCATACCATTCTTCACTCCTCTTGCAATTTTTAGATGTGTCTTGTCTATATTTTTGTCGTGTTTTCTAACTTTTTTATGTGGTTAGATAGTATCTTTTGTTGAATTAGTTAGAATAATTTTCTTTTGTAACTAAGTTACAGGTGTTAGACATATTGTATGAGGATTTATATATCATTTATTCTTTAAATGAGTAATAGGCAGATTTATAGACATATTGTAATAGGAGTAAGAATTTATAGATAATTTATTCTTTAATTGTAATTAATCAGTTTTATTATAAGGACAAACAATGTAGTAGTGCGATCAAGTTTGCATAGGAAATGCATGGGAAAACATCATCATATAGGAGTTTAAGGCCAAGTATAATCAGTTTATTTTTTGTGGCTAATTTAGTTAAGAAGTAAGATCATTAGCTGCTTGTTTTAAACTATGTTCTTATACCTTTTTATGTAATTTCTATTTTACTCTGTTAAAAAAAACATTTTTTGTGATAATTGTATTAAATAAACGAAATGTATAAAATCAGTGCATAGGGCATATAAACAAGCTCTAGATGTTCAATGACAATTACAACAACATTTAAACAACCTATATAAGGGGTTAACAAATCCCTTTACATAGGAAGACATGAGAAGATTTATTTATATAACCATCCCTTGGAGTTTTCTCAACTTGATAAGATGATCAATTCCTATTAAACTTTTCCAAAATGCAAAAAAAGGGTGAAGATATGTTGTTGTGGAAATTAGCGTGCTATTAATCCCTTTCGCAATTAATGTGATTAATATAACAATATAAATAAAACACAAAACAATACTCTAAGATATCACTTAAAATAAGTACTTATATCATTTTCTATATTATAATTTAGTGAGCCAAGTGTTTAATAATCAAATTGGGTTTTTTCATTCCTTTTAACTGATTAAGTTGAAACTTGTAAAGTTAAGCTTATTTTATTTGCAATGAAATGAAGAATTGAGGGAGGAATTATCAAGTCTAATGTTGATTTAATGCACTGCTTGAAATGTTTGTTCATTCTATCCAACTCTATATTTTCCTCTAAAAATGTTGCATGTGTTTGTTTAATCTTTTTGTAAATTGAAAAAGAGCATAACTTAATGACTTTCACACAAATAAGGTATGCATTGGATATTACGTTCAAGAATGTAGACTAGAATGTGATGAATGTCCATTAGGTGTTTATTTACTACTTGAAATATATCAAGTTATATACCTTAAGTAAATTAGGTGTTTAAATGACAATTTAGGATAACTCTAAATAAGTATTCCAAGGTAAAAATAGAGGTTGTCGAACTTGAATAAGTGAAGAAGTATTTCAGATTTTGTTTGATAATTGAAGTGTTTATATGATTTACTTCTCTTTGGTGTTTGTAATTGTCCCCAATTTTCTTCTTTTTTTTTTCCTTTTGGAATATGTATCATTTTGTACTCAGTCACACTTTCATTTAGCACATTTTATTTATTATAGACTTTTGTACATATTTTCATGTATAATCATCCTATGTGTTATGTTATATGTCATTATTAAAAATGCCTAATATTTTATAGATGTTGGTAAATTTTGAAATTCATTATAGTGGGGTGTTGGAAAGACAAGATAATAAATATGCTGGGGGCAAGATTAAAAAGAAGAAGTATATAAGTGTTGATACTTAGCATGCTAGTCCTAAAAATAGTTTCTGAAGATAAAGGACATAGAGTAATATCTATGTTTTACAAATTTCCTAATGAGTCGATGAGAAGCTTGAAGGAGTTGAGCTTACGCCATGATGATGACATGTTGGCTATGAAGTGAATCACAAATTAATAAAGCAATCACAATACACAAGAAGGGGGGTTGAATTGTGGTAATCTTTTCGATTA
>JANZLH020000391.1:1785588-1808238 GCA_026770325.2 Erythroxylum fimbriatum
ATAAGACAAGATTCTGCAATTACACTACTTATTTCATCATAGATAATCGAATTTGAGAGATCAAGTTCACTCAAACATTTTGTAAAAGAAAACACGAATCAATATAAAGGATTCCATCCAACGAAATTGAACTCAACCCAGAAATACTTCGCATAGCCATACCAATCCTATTATGACATAATCACTACTTCAATAAGTAACACGCAGTTCAAAGACAATGCAAATAGTGACCTATCTGTAATAAAATGATTATCAGAAACATCTATCTTACCCAACCTCTTGATCTTCGTTGACAAATCAAGCAGTAGAAACAACGACCCAATTTCCAAAAAATCACTATCTTGAAAAAGAGCCAATCTTTAAACAATTAAGTCGTTACGAATTCCTCACTTTCGATCCTAACCTTCGCACACCAATCAAAGGAAAGTGGGATTGGCCGGAAATATTGAGGAATTCAATATGTAATTCACATTGAGAGATTAGGTCGAGAACCGAGTCAATGTCTCATAAAAGTCACACACTCTGATGTGGTTGAGATTCGAGAAGGGGGCGAAGAGAGACAAGACGGTGAGAGGAGTTCTAAGTGGCGATGATCTTCTAGGGATTTGAAGATCAATGAAAGTGAAGGAATATGAGGAACATTAGTGTTGAAAAGAAGGGGAATCTCCAAAAAAAATCTTATTTTATGAGAATGAAGATGAAGACAAGGAGGATGTCAACTGGTATCGGCTTAGCTCATAAGCTACGAAATTTGGAAAATTAACAGAATTTGTAAAATTTAAGCAGAAATGACAATGTTTTTTTATTGGACAGAGTTAGATAGAATAAGGTTAAAAGAGAATCACATCTCTTAAGTAGGGATGTCAATTGGTCAGGTCGAGCTGGGCTAAGAGGTTGGATGGTCAGCGAGTCGACATGACCCAACCTTACTTTTTTTTAAAAAATAATTTACAAAACGACGTCGTTTTGTCGTTTTGGTCGAGCCATGGGCCAACTTATGCTCGGCCCAACCTTGCCCTGTGACCCGGTCACCTATGCCAAAATCAAACCGAACAAGCTCAAAATTGACATTCCTACTTAAAAGTGATGCCTTGGAGTTTGGGTAAATTGGACCATCACTCTCTTCAAATTTTAAATTATGGATTTTGAGTTCATAAGTAACGCATGGAGGCAATTATAACAAACTAAGGTAATAGAACGATTGAAAACCTTGAGTTGACTACAATACAATATAAAAGTTTTCTTCTACCATGATGTTGGGTTTGATTATTAATAATCATAATGGTGTGGTACTTAGATTTGTTTGTATATTCCAAGTCCGTTCTTGGATGGAGGGTGTCTCATGCTCCAACTTTTCTCCTTCTACTACTTAGTACCTAATTAAGGACGCAGCCCCACGTACCAAATGCCTGAATATAGAGAGTCACTCCCTGCACACCGTCCATCACCAACCACTTAATGGATCTTGCCTCACCATCAAAAACCATAACCGATAATAAATAACAACCCTGCAACTATTTTGATATCATCTCTTGCTATATATTGAACTCCTCCATCATTATATAAAAATAACCATCTAGGCCTCTCATTCCTTCCCTTCTACGCAGGCCTTTCTAGTGCTCTTCTTTTCTTTTCCCCTTCTTCTTGATTGTGGTCTGCGTAGAAAAGGATTAGGTCTTCTGTTGCCTTGCTTGTAAAAACTTCAGTTACTTGCCTTCATGGCCAACCTAACGAGATCATCTCTGGCCATTATAGTGGCATGGTTTTCACTTTTTCAGGGACTTTTGGTGAGTGTTAGCGGTCATTTCAATTACAAGGACGCCCTTACCAAGTCCCTTATTTTCCTAGAGGCTCAAAGATCAGGAAAGCTTCCTCCAAACAATAGGGTACCTTGGAGAGGAGACTCTGCCCTTGATGATGGTAAACTTGCAAACGTACGGTTTCTCTCTTTTTCCTTTCTGCTTGAAAATAAATGCTAGGATTAATAAGGAATTGTATATAAACGCACAATGTACATATACATGTATTCTGAGTTCTGTTAATGATGTGGGCTTTTCCTGAAACTTTGTGCACGTACAGGTTGACCTTGTTGGAGGATACTATGATGCCGGAGATAATGTGAAATATGGGCTACCACTGGCCTTTACGGTTACCACATTATCGTGGGGCGCCCTCTTCTACGGCAAAGAGTTGCGTGCCACCGGCGAGCTTGAAAACACCCGAGCCGCCATCAAATGGGGCACTGATTATCTACTAAAAGCCAGTTGCAAAAAACGTCGATTGTACGTACAGGTAAGCCATGATGATACGAAGTTATCTAATGACCTACAGTTTGTTTCTTTTTCAAAAGGGTCCTAGCACTTAGGTCAAGATATGATCTTTAATGGTTGTGAAGGTGGGAGACCCAGTGGCGGACCACAAATGCTGGGTTAGACCAGAAGACATGCAGACACCAAGAACTGTGTTGATGATTGACGAGAAACAGCCTGGAACTGAGATTGCAGCTGAAACATCAGCTGCAATGGCTTCTTCTTCTATTGTTTTTAGACACTGTAATCGTACCTATGCCCGTAGCCTGCTCAACAAAGCCAAATTGGTACATGTCTCCTTTCTTCGGTTCATTTGTTTATATTTTTACAACACACGCAAACAGGCACATGGTTGAACTTAATCAATCTTCCGGTTTTTGTAACCTTCAGCTATTTGACTTTGCCAAATCGCACAAGGGTACCTATGATGGCGAATGTCCCTTCTATTGCTCTTACTCGGGCTATAACGTAATTATTCTACCCTCTATCTACATATATACTAATGTACATATGCCTTGTGAAAATGAATATGGAAATACAATATATGTGCATGTTGGATAATTTAAAGCAAATGTTTGTGGTGAAAATGGATGCAGGACGAACTTTTGTGGGCAGCAACATGGCTGTACATTGCCACCAAGAAACAAGTGTACTTAAAATACATTATGGAGGAATCTATTAGTGCTAGTGTTTCTGAGTTCAGTTGGGATCTTAAATATGCCGGTGCCCAAATTCTTCTCTCTAAGGTTACATAGCCTCCATCTCTGATGCGATATTGTTTGTAGCTATTGAGAAACCTGACAATACGTGTTTCTTGTGAATTGTGTTGCAGTTTTTCTTCCAGGGAGAGAAGGGTCTAGTAAATTTCAAAAATCAAGCTGACAGCTTTATATGTTCAGTTCTACCTGATAGCCCATACCATCAAATTTATCGCACTCCAGGTTCACCACCTCTTTCAGCTACCACTTGACGGCTCATAATAAAACGCCATAAATGATAAATATCTAGAAACATTTTGTTTCAGGCGGTTTACTTCACTTAAGAGATGGAGCCAACACTCAGTACGTGACAGGCACAGCCCTCTTGTTCAGTGCCTACAGTGACACCCTTACCAAATATAATCAGAAGGTGTGTTGTGGGGACAAACAATTCGATGGAACCTGTCTCATGGATTTTGCCAGGCAACAGGTATATACATATACAAATATGAGTTCAAAAAGCTGACGACTTCAACTACAACTCCAAGATTCTTACTTTTAAATATGTCTACGTGAAGATGGATTACTTGCTAGGGAACAACCCTGCCCAAAGATCAATGATGGTAGGCTTTGGAAACAATCCACCAACACAGGCACATCACAGAGGCGCTTCAGTTCCAATGTCAGCTCCTCACAACGCAGTGAGCTGCCCCATGAGCTTTGTGTATTGGTTCAACAAGGACACATCAAACCCCAATGAACTAACTGGAGCAATTCTTGGCGGACCTGACAAACACGACAACTTCGTCGACAAACGTTGGGACTCCCCCAAAACCGAGCCATGCACCTACGTGAACTCCCTCGCAGTCGGTGTTCTCGCTAAGCTTGCAGCTCATTAGGGTTCTTTCTTTTACAAAATATGAAAATAATTATTAAAAAAAAAAGTATGGGTTTTTGGATTTTGATACGCGGAATGGAATGGATCACCCTGACCCTCTTGTATAGAACAAAAATCTGTAACTTGAACCTTATAACTGATTTTACCGCACTTCAAATTCTGACTTCATTTTTGCATTAAACAATTTCCATGTGTATAAAATTTACAAAAATTAAAAGACTCAAATCCAAATATGTTGAATCACCATCTGATTGTGGAAAGTGGATCAAAATTAGGTTATTGCTAATTAATCAGCAAGGTTATTTGTTGTAAATGCTAAATTAAAAGAATAAACAGAGAATAGGCGAGGATAAGCATTATCTGATCTCCCACGTCACGTTAGAATAGATAGAATCTTCCGACATCGGAGACGTGGGCTTATTTATTGAGTGGACCCCACACTTTGCACGTGGTTTTGACTTCTACTTTTTAATTTATTATTTATCTCCTCTCTCCCCGACAGTCGCCTATTTCTGCTTCATAACTTCCGCTCCGCTTCCTTTTTTTGCCTTTGCCCTTTTTCCTTATCTAATTTTACTTACATAAATAACAAAACAAAAGAACAAGTTTTTGTTTACTTATAACATTTCATATATAAATAATAAAGATTCAGACTTTCATCTTTATCCACTTTTGCAGAAACTAGGATAAGGATGCCACTCGCAAAAAATAAATAAGACTTCGAGTTATCGAACCGAACCTTTCTTTTTATGTCGTTTCTCTTCTAGACACAACTCATTGATCATCTTAGCGTTTTTGTTTTCTAACGAGTCTAAGCTTCGAGATGTCTGTAGCGTTGGATACTAGCAGAGGGTCGATGATTCAGCTGCCGGCGTTCTGTGTGGCAGCAGCGGCGTCGATGTTTGAGTCGTCTCTGGAGGCGGATGAGGTGATCGGAGTTGAGGGTGAGTGTAGCACGTCCTCGACGGCAACGTCGTCGATCGGGAAGAACAGCGATCTAACCGACAGGGGCTCGTCAGATGGCGATGAGGGCGAGGATAATGAGGTTCAAAGCGCGTTTGCTGGAACACTTAATTCTATGGATTCACTAGAAGAAGCCTTACCAATCAGGTGTGTGTCTGTATATATATATGTGTGTGTGTGATTCGGTTTTTCCTCTCTATTTATTCATTTCATTTTCATGCAAAAGTTTCAATTCGTATATTTTCATTTTCAAGTTATGAGGATGAATTTGAAAGTTTCAATTTGTGATATATTTGGATTTGAATCTGGCAATGGTTGATGGGGAGAAAAGGTTGTTTCAGTTTGATGTGGTAAATGAGTAGTAGTGTTGATTTTGGTTCTGGAGAATGGTTTCAGCTCTTCGGAAACACACACATGGCCCGAGTTTGAAGCATTTCCTGTGATCATAGTTTGGAACTTTGAACTGATATTTCTTTTTTTTTTTAAAGAAAAATGGTATTATTTTTGCATGAATATACCATAAGATGATATTTAAATGAATAGGTATGAGTATTCATCTTCGGACTTAATGAGATAGGATTTGCTGCAGGAGAGGCATATCAAAATTCATTAATGGCAAGTCAAAATCCTTCACAAGTCTGACAGATGCCACCTCATGCCCCTCCATTAAGGGAATTGTGAAACCAGAAAATGCTTATGCGAAGAGAAGGAGAAACCTGCTTGCTTACAATTATTTGTGGGAGAAGAACCGAAGTTTAACTTATCGAAGTGGAATATCAAAGAAACCGATCACCTCAAGTCGTAGCAGTAGCACCCTGGCACGGGCAGTTGCCATTAGCAGCTCGGATTCCAACTCAAGGGCTCCTTCACGTCTTCTACCAGGCATCCTCCAATAATCCAGCAATGCAAAGCTGCTATAAATTCAAAAATGAAACCCTTTGGAATTCACAGCAGCCCCACTTCATCATACATGTATAGCTTGTTGAGCTTGAAAGGAAATGGTTCCTATCTTTCCATGTTGCCCCCTTAAGCACTGGGAAAATGTCATAAAACAAAACCCTGCAGATCTGTCTCCTGAAGGCATGTAGTTTTATGTTAAAGTACCATTTCTTCAAAAGAATCTCAATACAGTCTGTCTTTACAAAGAAAAGGTCTCTTCCTGGGAATTTTAACATATATACAAGTCCTCACAACGGACGTACAAGGAAAGAATGAACGTCATATAAATAGAGGCTAGTCAATCACTAAATCCTAGCTTTAATCTATGGGGAACGCAAGTACCAGTCCCCAACGAACTGATTTCAGATAAGCTGCTTATGTGGATCTTTTACATGGGGTTATCGTGTAGGCTTCAGCGACGGCGGAATAATGGCCACCTCACCTGCGTGGTAGCATCTGCATAATAAGCTGGAGTTGAACTTGGGGGGTTCTTTGCGCGTAGATCCATTAATCTACTTCTGATGCTGGGCGAGAAACTGAGCACAGGGATATTCCTTCAGACACTCGGGAAGTTTAATACTAGAAGGATCTATTGCAGGGATCGCCATATCTATATCTTCAGTTGAGAATGGAATGCTGAAAAAGATGGTGATCAAGTATGGATCATATGAGGAGATGCAATTATTTTCCACAAACCCAGCATATATAAGTCTCGAAGCCTTAGATGGAATGATCAGGATCACATATTGAGAAACATTTATAATCCTTTTGTTTACCGGTATCATTTTCATGCTTCTAAAGCTTAATATATTTACTTTCAATATCAACCATCAGTTATATGCAAACTTGGTATAATTTTAACTTAGTAAGAAGACACTGCGGACATTAGTGTCTTCCCAGTCTACTCCACTATGTCCTACTTTCTTTTAAAAATTACAAACCCTACTCAGAAGAAAGACGATATAATGGACTTAGCACAAATCCTGAAGGCTTCAGCCTAACATGTCCATCTTATTCAGTTATATTCATCGCATATAATTTGGATCAATGAAAAGTACCTTAAATCGTCATCCAGCAAGAAAGAATTAGAAGTTAAATTCTGATTGTCTTTGTTAAGCATCTCTCTCATTTGCCCAACCACCTGCAGCCAGAAATCTTGAGAAACGGAGATGGTTTTGACCAAACTAATCATGTACTTTTAATCATTCAAGGTACTTGCCTCATTTGATACACTCTGCGTGCCATATTTATCATCCCAATACATGGTGCTTATTCTGTATATTTGTCGAACTGTCAATGCCTGTCCAAGAAATAAGACCGGGGTGGTGAGATTCTATTAACAAAACAATTTTCCATTCTGTGAGGGAGGTGAAACATGAGAAGACTAGATCATACTGGACAAAGATCTTGCATGATTTCTTCCAGGGATTTTTTCCTCTTCTGGTGAATCACCTAAAGACATTGCAAAATAAATTAGATATGGGCAACTCATTATCCATGGGTAAAATAAGAAAAGTAAGGCCTTCTACCAGAAACCCAACAGCTTGCCTAATATATTTGAGCTCATGCCAAGAGGTTCCTGCATACTGTAGTTTCACTAGATCAATATCTCAGCCTTCAAAATAATTTGAACTAGACCTCTGTTAAAAATAATTACCTCATCAGTTGCACAGACTATCCATTTCTCCAATTCTGCCAGACCAGATTTGATATATTCCCCATTGGAAAATGTGCAACACTCTCTTCGCAGTAGAAGGCTAAGAAGAACACTTAAATTTTCCATAAGATACTCAAATGATGAAAATACAATTTAAACGAATTCTTTTAAATCACTCACCTGTTGAAAAGTGATATATTAACAAAAGAGAAAACCTGGGTAACGAGTTTCCGAATGAAAAATGATGGCACCTAAATGTGTGTTCAATAGATCAGTATAAATCTCACAAGACAGTACGTATGGCACAAAAAGAAGACAAGAATTAAATGTCAGCTAAAAGAATCAATTCAGATTTTCTCCTAAGCAACAGGACAGCATAAATCCCATCAATTTAGTATCAATTTCACAAAATGGTTTAACAATTGGATGCAAGCAACAAAGACTAGTTAAGAGTTTCACTTTTATAGTTCCAAAACCGCTAAAATGTTCTATCTTTGCAAGTTTGCCACTCTGCACAGGTGAAGAACATGTACAAGCAAAAGTTCACAAAAAGTAATTACAAAGTGGAGTGCAAATAAAAATAAATAGCTAGAAAAGTAAAAAAACGAAAGTATCACACATACGTGATTGTTCTGTAAACGTTCCATGAGAGAGTCCAAAAATCTAATGATGCTCTCCCACTGACTGTTCAGTGTTTGTTGAGGAATTCCACCAGGTGATCTAGAAGATTTCCCAGCATGTCGAGTTGATTTTGGCGCCTTAAACAACAAAGTCAATCAAAGTGCAGGTCAAATTCCAGTGCACATATCCATCATGAATATCAGAGTAGATTTCTGAAATAATTCCATTAATCAAAACTGCAACCTATGTGCATTGGGAAAACAAAAAAAAAAGGAAATTAATTCCAGGTAGCGAATATTGATCCTTGTGCGTATTTCATTCAGCTTTCTGATTTTTTGTTGCTCTCAGAATATTTGCATTGGAATAAAGAAAAGATTCGTTGTCGTAAGCACCTATATGCTGGATTGAACAAACTTACCTGAATGCATGAATTCAATAATGGAGACAGTTCTTTCTTCAAATTGTCTCGAATCAAGCCAAATATCTTCTCCACACAAGCAGTTAGTTGTTGTTTAAACAGTATTGCAGGATATCTTGCTTCCACATGCGATAAACCATCCTCATATCCAATGTATTTGAGAGGAGATTTCACACCCTGGCAATATATTAATTAAAAACCAGCTAGACTTGGTAACTATTTGGTAAGAAACCAGTAGTATAAATTTTTTAAAAACTGAAAACTAGACTACAAAGTGATGGCAATTTGGGTCATGAATTACTGTAGAAAATTCTAATGAACACAATCATCTGCAATCCACTATAAAAGAAAAATAAAATTAATAAAATTTCCATAGTTTGATTGGTAGTGGATAGGGTCATGCAAATACATCATAGATGCAACAAAGTAGAAAAAAGCCAAGACAAAGAAACTGAAGAAATAACAGTATACCATAGCAAGATTAACCAAATAGCACTCGCACAATCAATTTTGTTGCTTTAACTTAACCTGTCTTTTGTTTATTTACAGTACAACAATTTTAGGTCTCTGCCCAGCATTACAAACATATTGAAATTGGCCAATAGTTAAGGAAATCCTCAGGTCAAAATTTATTATGTATATACAATTAGTATATATATCACAAATTCCTCATATTGGTACAAACTTACATGGATAATCCTCCCAGGTAATCCAGAAGATGCAGAACGCTGAGAAGCTGTGGCCAAAAAGCCATTCAACCGCAAGTTTCTCTGCAGAAGGCACAGAAGTGCTGAGGTATTGGACAGCCAATATGGCAACTTGGTGTTTTCATCCCCATCCTGAAATATTCTCAAGTATTATTTCACGTTGTATGCATACTATAAACATTGAAGATATAGCAAGAAACAGTAAGCAAAGATTACAAGATGTGCAGTCCTACACCAAAATTCCAACGCACAACCTCTTGATTTAAAGACCATGGAAATTTATCTTTACTTTGATCTTCATAACCAAAATCAGCAAATTCAGTATTCAATCTTAATGCACAACGTAAAAAAACTTGGATATGCCATATGTCAGGGTTACAGTTTCATGAAATATCTAAGTCAATCACAAATGACATTTAAATATCAAGATGCTATCAAAGAAAAATTCCACAGTGCAAAGGGAAAAAAATGTGAGACGAACATAAAACTACACAAAAGGCAGTGAAAAACTTTAACTAGATAAAGCAAGACAGTAAAATATCAAGTTTAAAGCATAAAACTACACAAAAGGCAGTGAAAAACTTTAACTAGATTTTAACAATAAAGCAAGACAGTAAAATATCAAGTCTAAATAAATTTGAAGTTTCAAGTAGATCGGATAAGTTAATAAATAGAATAACATTGTACCATAGCATTAATTGAGTACAAATCCTCAATTATGCAGTCTTAATAACATAGATCCTAAATTCACACAAATTATGCCTTAATTTAAGCCTAAATTTTCAATTTCTCTTCACACTGTTAATATCTGAATTATAAAAAAAGATGCACTTTATCTAGTTAGGATTGCCATAATTTTTTAATTCATGATTAATGTCCAACATGAAATTGTCTTCAACCATTAAAAAGATCATGAATCGTGCAAAGAGTGAGCAAACAGCTAGTAATTTCACATTGTAATACTATTTATTTGAACAAAGGAGCTAACCTTGAGAACTTCATTAATTCCCTCGATGATACAATCAAAGATAGCTGTCCTCTCTGACTCAAAAGCATGCCAGTGAAGAAGACTTTTATATATGATGCAAGCTGCAACTGGTTTGCCATCAACAAATCCAAAATCTTCTTTGATACATCTTACAAGGAATTCATAGTTCTCCTGAGCATATGCAGTAAGATATGATGCATCACATCAATGATTGTTCTTAAAGCATTAAAATCTAAAACAAGCTCTCCATAAGTTCACGGAAACTCTGGAACTTTTCAGGCTTCACAAAAGGATAAACCTGGTGTCTTTCTGCAGTTAACTTTGATCGGCGAGATTCCGATAAAGCATGAGAAAAGGGTGCAATAAGTTTTGAAGGCGTAGGAGATTCCTGCAAGACAATCCCCATTCGCGATAAAACGTGAAATTATGTGCAACCAGATCAACAAGAGAACTTGCAAAGTCATATCTTACAAATGAAGGCTTCCTTTCACTGTTGGCGAGAGCAAGTGCGCTAGAGTATTTCTGTTCCATCAACAGAAATAACATAATAGAAAGCAAAAGGGGTTAGGAAAGAGCTATCACCACATCCATGGTTAGGTGAGAACGCAAAACTAATTACCACATTGATGTGATGATAATCAATTACAACTAAGTCAAACAGCATATCAGAAGCACTGTTCAAATGCATTTTCAGGAACTCAATAATAAATGACAACTCACTTCAGAAAATGTCCTCAGTGTAGTAGTGCGGTTGGCTTTTGGAGATGCACTTAGTGCTTTTTGCCGAAGGACATGATTCTCATCCTCTAGATTCGAGAGCTTTTCCTCAAGACTATGATGTCAAAAACCACAAGTATAAATGTATAGGGATGATGAAAATCACAAAAGCAGCAATCAAGAAAACCTGCTGAAGCTAATACAGGTGATATGTGATATACAATATCCACTTAAATTGAATAGATGGATATGAACGCCATCCAAGTAACTTCTGAACAATAGGCAATACATTTTGATAGTGGCTTTTAAGATCAAGAAACGTACAATACTAAAACATGAGCATTATACAAGGTAACTGATTAAGAAAATAACTCCGTGCACCAAGTAAACAACATGTCTCATTATATACTTTCTCGAAGCCAATACCTTTTAACACTCTGTTGAAGTTGGGAACATTTCTCTTCAATTTCCTTCAATTTTCCAATGTTATCATTACTATCCTTTTGAACTTTGATGAGCTCAAGCTCCAGAAACGAGTTCTTCTTTTCTAAAGTGTCCAAAGAATTCTGCAGACAGACAAGCACGTAAAACATTCACCATGAAACAGTAAGGATGCAAAGGTTACTTGCTGCTTAAAATACCATGTGATCAAGTAGCAGAGAGCTAAAACCAAACTGCTAACCTTAGCATTGTATTTCCTAACAAACTATTTGAAGAAAATTAAAATCCAAATAGACAGGGTATTCAGGTTCTTGAGAAAGAAATTTCAATCTTCTATGGATCATCAAGTGCTGAGCAGGGTACCTGTATCTAAGGACTACAGAAATCGAGCCTTTACATAACAAAGAAATGTTACCTTTAGAAAGACATTTTCTTTTCTCATTTCAGACATCACATTAAGTTCCCTCTCCAAAGCCAATTTTTCCTTCGTTGACAGATCTAACTGATTTTGTAAAACTGCATTCTTGTTGCATTCATTAATTGTAGCCAACTTAGCTGCATCAAGCTCCAGAGTCATGGATTCCAATCGTTTTTGAAGCTTGGAAATTTCAACAGACTTAGCTTCATCATTGGACATCTGCATTGCACTTAAAAGTTATTAGAAGATTAAATAGCTCACATAACATATACAAGCAACAACAAAAACTGATACCCGCAATCTTTTCTCCAGATGCAAACGTAGTGTGATATCTTCAATCTGCTTCTCAAGTTTATTCTTAGCTAAACGCAAGGCACCTGCTTCATTAGCCTCCTGTATGAAGCAAACAAATAAAGGCATGTTAAATGCTTGACTTTTTTTTTTTTTTGATAAAAGGAAATCTATCGATACCCTCATTTCATAAATAATTCTACAGGCCAGTAACATCAAATTTTTGCAGCAAATGGCTGTATAACATAATCAATAAGCAGATAGCTAGAAAAGAACCTTTTGAGGGTTACAAGAGGAAGGAGATGTCACCAAATGCACTAAAATATCAATGCACCTTAACAGTTTACTTTCAAAGGTATTACAAGCAGGCTGGCTGATGTATTATCATCTTTAATTAAAACTTCAGTTTCTAATCTTGAGAAGTTCACATTACAATTTCTCCTAGTAAAGCCTCACACTATGGAAAATACATCAAAACTAGTGCTTCTCTAAGTAACCTGTACCTCATATTTGTCCTAATTTAGCTTAAGCACAATAACAGATATCAAAGCTTTATACTTATATAAGAAGTAAGAGATTACGCACTTGTTTCAGCTTCCGCAACTCTCTTTTTGCCATCTTTTGCCTCCAGCGGCACTGTAGAGCTATGATATAAGTCTGATGATGCCGGAAGGCAAAGCGGAACTTGTACATCCTCCAACAAGCCTGGACATAGTATTATATTACAAAAAACTAAAGTATGGAATCCAAATAGAAAAAAGCATCAAATCCAGTGAGAGGCAACACAATAAAATATCAAAAGCTTTTCAAATGTCCATTTTGATGGACCTAGCATACTTTCCCCATTTGGACTGGATGCACCTATGGTTCTGTCCAATAAGAGATCACTTCTACTAATAACAATCATACACTCAAAATGGTACAAGTACTAAACCAAAATATACGCCTTTAAGCAATTAAGATTACACCAGAAAAAGATTAAAGACTATATCCAGCCAAAACAGCTACTAAAGTTACAAGATATAAGCAATACTCACCTGTATCATGGTTGCAGCTTTATGTCTCTTAGTGTGTAAAAATCTTAGGCGAGCCAAGAAACCATGAATATTTGACTGTATGATTATGCTAGCAGAGAACAGTTTCAAATATGCATGCCTTAATAGCCACATGCGAACATTTCTCTGTATTGTAACAGCAGCTGCTGTATCTCGTTTTACAGCATAGATCTTCCGAGCAAGGCATCCTACATAATATCACTCACTAAGAGCCAAGAAAAAAATAACTGAACAAGGGTAAATCATATGTAGAACTTGTAGATCTAAAATGAACCAATATAAATCTGGACAAACAAGATCTAACCAAGCATAGACATATTTAGACGTATATCCACCAATATAATATGCTTTATGATAGAATTCAACCCCACACTTATAAGGGGAAAGCGTTTGGCAGAAGTTTAAAAAAAAAGCTGAGGTGTATATTTATGCAGTATACCATAAAAGGAGTAAAGCATCCCAGATAGGGAAATAACTGAAAATGATTAAGTAAACATAAATATGTAGTTCATTTTCATTCAGCTCTAAAGCATGCCACAACTTTACACTTCAATGCCACAAGAAAACTGCCAGACTATCAGGAATCTCAAGGGAGAGAACATTTCAATGACTGGATGCTAACTCATATAAAGACAACAGCTCAACAGGAATACCAAACCTCTGCAAAATGCTTGGAATGAAAATGCAGCACTTCTTATCAAGATGAAATTGCGATGTGCAATAAATGTTCGCAACCGACGCTGAATGCATTTTGCAGCAACGTCAAGAACCTCAGCCCGTCGAGAATCTAAAATGCCAATCTGGCCAGCCCTGAGAAACACTTTCGTCCTTCCCGACTGCAAAAGAGAAATAGTGGAAGAAATTAAAACAAAGGACAAAACCACCCAAACAAATGAAATCTGATATGTCGAATCTTTATATATGTACCTGATAATTCTCCAGCTTTAACTTCTGCAGAATTCTCTCTGTCCAAGTTTTTTCATCATAACTGCAATAATGGAATTGCATGGGTGATAAAAGTATGATTACAACAAAGTATGACATGCTGTAAGGAAATTCAACAACAAAAAGTAAAACATGAAATGAAGTATTATTTAGAGAACTATATACCATGTTCAAATGCCCACAAAAATTGAGTACATAAACATGCAAATTTTGGAAGCTCTCAAAGATGTAGCCTAGAATCTTACACTATAATATATGATAGAAGACGTAAGGATCGCAACAATGAGTACACAAAAGATAAAAATAGTGAACAGATTTCTTCATAACTATCAAAGAGATATTTCACAAATAAGCACTGACATTAAAATAAAAAAACTAACATTCCATCTGAAAACTCAAGTGCCAATATTCCAAAGCGATCCACAAACTCCGTATAAGTTCTTCGAGTGGGATAACCTGCCAGACTGATCCGAACAGCTTCCAAAACACCCTGCACAAAACTAGAAGTATATTAACATTGATGTAGTCAAGTACAGAAATATGGGGATAATATAAAGAAATGACAAAACAAAATTTGCAACATCAAAATTATCAACAATGAAAATCAGAGGCCAAAGTTTTAATCAACACCAATAACAGAAAAATTAACTCAAGTAGGCGTACAGCACATTGGCATCGTATAAATATGCAAGATGGATACCACTTTTTGACCATGTAACATATAGTCACCATTTACTAGCCATGTCAATTGCCATACATCATGTCCAGATATGATCACACTCTTAAATAGTGTTACATAACATGCATTAGCTGCTTGAGAACTTTGAACCTGCACCTACTTGTGGCATTACACCATACACACTCCTCCATAGACATACTTCTGAAACTGCTAAACACCAAATTTGAAGCATTAGAGCAATTGAAATGACTATATTTTGTCTTCTAAGGAGTACTTTTGAGCCATTTTGAGCAATGAAAGTAGTCTGTCCAAATCCTCCCTGCCCTCATTAGCAGTAGTTATACCCATCCATAAGGGAGACTTTGCAAACTGGGTAATATCAACACAGGAACTAGGGCACACATATGAAAATTTCATGAATTGGTACATTTCAAATTCATAGCCAGTTTCACAATGATTTTTTCATTGTTCTTAAAATCTTGCAAGGAGCAAGATTGCACATCTCATAATGCAATCATAATCATGTTGTAAGGTACTTGGTCAAATTTTCCATTTATTATAATTTTCAACATGCTAGTTAAAAGCACCTGCAAGTTATACTAGGCACATCTAACACTAAGATACCAGTTCATGCACGTCTTGCATGTATTAAATTCCATTTAAAAACATTAGACTTGTATCATGCATCAGTATGACCACTCTTCCAAATAATAGGTGTACAATCATAAACCATAGGTATTAAGATCTCTACTAACTTCCACGGACTTCATGTCAACTAGGATATACTATTCCCAGCCTTGAACTCTTTCAAACTAAGCAATGTGCCTTAGAATCCTGGATAAAGTTATGGTCAAATGACTTCACACTTTTCCATCCATCATATATTCCATTTGCAAAAGTTCTCCCCTAAGAGTTTCCACTTTATGCTTCTTGTAGCTCAATCATCAATAATAGTTGTCACCAAAATAACAAACACAAAAGCCCTAATAGACATATAATGTCTATAAGGAATTGTAGTGATGAGGTAAACAAGGAAACAAAGCCAACTAAGAAACATGAAGATCTAGAGTTACAAACCCCACAACGTAGTTGATGCAATATGCTTAGGTTCTCAAACTTCTGAGGTCTGTTCAAAGAGTTTGGTTTCACACAGCGTACATAATGAGGCTCGGTTGTATTTAGCGTCTCCATAAGAGCTTGAAGTTGTTGCTACAAAAGAAATTCAAAAAGATTTATTGTGAATGCACAATACTTTGAGATTCGCAAAAAATTTTAGGAAAATAGAAATTCATTCCTTTTACTATGGTGACAAACATCAAAATAACATCGAAGCTTTTGACTAGAAAACACAACAAAAAATGTCAAACAAGAAGATACTCATCCAAGAATTCTACACAATGTGGAGAGCAACATCCAAAAGGAAAACCCCACAAGCACTAAAAGGCAGTTATTTAATCAAACTTTCCATACTTTTCTCTCGGTAAGATATAGACGAAAAAAATGAAAACAACCCTATACCAATTAGATTCATCCAGTAATACACAACTAGGTATCTTAAACAACATAGACAAATCATAGTTGAAACCAGAGCTTTTTGCTGTCACACATATTGTTATCAATCAATAGTTAATGCATGTAGTTATCAAATGTAAATGCACCAACTTAAGACAAATAATACATTACTCAAGGTCTTTTACATCATTAAGGTTCATGTTATCTTTTTGTAGTAAAAATTGCTTAACGAATTGATGTCTAAATACAGGAGATCCCCGTACCTTAAACCTAGATGCCACAGATGAAAATTTGTAGGATGATCTTGATGACTCCTCCGGAGGTGAGGGGAAAAGAGCAGCAACAAAAGGGCATTTAGATGAAGACAACAAATTGCAATGTTCTACCACAACATAATCCCGGTTTTTATCTAAGAAGGTGTTTGTTTGATAAGTGACCTACAGCACAAAGGCCACATCATGTCATGATTCATCTATTCAGAGAGAGAATCTGTCAAGAGAAATTATACATATACATATGACATGCCTTGCCAGCATAATGAGAAATGGTAAAATCTGTTTCCGAAAACTTTGCCCTTCCCAACCTAGAGTGTGCCCGGAAATTCTGAAAGAGCTTGGTTGAAAATGTTTCATGTGTTGACTTTGGGAACATGCTGCATAAAATTAAAAATCAGGATTAAGGATATACTGCATGCAAAGATTTCTTCAAAGCAAAACCCACCAAGTTATATTGAAGAACTCAAACTGTACCAAGCTTCATCCAAGAGAGCAATTATCCCAATAGGTTTCTACAAAAAGTTATGCAATAACATTAGACAAGCTTCCAAAGTAAGAAGCACTGGTATTTCACTATTTTGTGAAGGTTCACTTAAGTTCTGCACCTAAGAAGAGAGTTAACAAGGATGAATAATTAAATAACAAGCATCTAAAACATCATAGTTGCACATCACTAAGCAAAACTGGACTAACAGATCTAAAGGGAAAAAAGATCTATATATATACACCTCATCATCGCACCCAGTTTGAAATCCCGCAATGGAGCAGGGTCTGGGATCTATATATATATACCTATTTCATCTAAATTGACTGCAACTTCCAAAATCTATTAGTTATATAATTTTAGCAACCCCAGTTCATCTAGAAGTTAGTCAAAAATTGCAGCAAAAGAATCCAATCACATCCTATCTTTGCTATGGTGACACCGTCACCAACTTAACTTCATCATATTGAAAATTAAGGAATAGTAAAACAAGCTAAAATTCAAACAAGTTGTACATAATAAAAACAAGCTAAAGCAGATCAGAGTGGACAGATGAAAAACCTTTTCGATTAAATCTAAAACATCTTGGTTGTCTATAAATTCAATGTAGCTCCAATTAATTTCTTCTTTTCTATATTCCTCCTGCTCCATCTTGAAGACATGCTGAAATTTTGATAGAGAAATAATTTAAGAGCAGTCTCAATTAATATCATCTAGTCTTTTATATTAAAATGGTCCGTACCTCATTGAAATGCTGTTGAAGTTTCTCATTTGCAAAATTGATGCAGAACTGTTCAAAACTGTGAAAAAGGAAACACTAGCCATTGGAGAAAGAGGAGAAAAATAACAAGACAATGATAAAAGCTACAAACAGCTAGAGCATAATAATGAAAGTGAAATGCTTGAGGAAAAATGGTAAAAGTCAGAAGTAAAATATAGAGATGAAAACTTAAAAAATGCCCAAGGTCATAAAATTTACAGCAAGACAAACAAATATTATTAAGTAATAGCCTATAAAGATGCCAAAATATAGGATATTATGCAATGTTACAATTATTTGATACAAGAAACAATCAACAGAAAAGCTGTACATGTTCAAAGCTGCCTTCTATTTTAATTGCCATTCATGTGCACACAAATTGAAGATAATTCTTCGAAAGATCAAAGAAAAAAAAACCATGACATGCTACAGTAAATTTGTCTTGAAAAAGTTTATACCTTTAAAGAAAATAGTTAAGAAGTGATGCATGTAAAAGAATTTACCTATTATGTTTGAAGCATTCAAAACCATAAATGTCCAGCAGTCCAATTTGTATCTGAGAAGTTGGATCTTGCCCAACAGATCTGTTAATCTTATCAACAAGCCTAGAAGAAACATCAGAGACAGCCTAAATTAGATTATAAAAACTTAAACATGAAACACTAAAAACAATTTTCCATAGAATGAGTATTCCAAACTACCAATCAAACAGCCTAGAATAAACAGTCTTGGCCAAAGTATCCCGACTAGCAATTGCAGCATTGCAATCGAGAGCTTTCACAATATTTCCTTCACGAGTTTGAATGGTCCGAGTACACAATGTTGCCAGCAAGATCTCCATATCACACCTGATTAAAAAGTAACAAGTAGTATCAGAAGCCATAGGAACAGCACCATGATATATATAACAGGCTTAATATTTACTATATTGAAGTCAGATGAGTAATTTTCATCAATACAAAAACAAGCTCTTCCTTATCATACTGTATACAATGTGGAAGTTGACTATACCACAGTCCAACCATACCCACAAATCATAAGACAGTCATACAAAACATCTTCAACAAGTTCAACTATAACAACCTGGCATTCACATTTTCCATTCTTACACTGATAGAAAGAAGTGCAATCCCTATGTTTAAACTTTGAGTCATACATTTTGTCAATATAAAGTATAGTTGAGCAATATTGATCTCAAAACTAAATGCAAAAGAGAAACTCAAATCAGTGTGGTTATCAATGATTTCTTCAAAATTACTAGTCCAAATTACTGAACAGGATAACCTACATAAAAAGATTGGCAGCCATCTCAAGATGAGAGCTGGATTTATGATCCTTCAGAACTGAAGAATCATGCTCCTTTCCGGGAGAGAATTGTACATTCCCAAGATGCAGAATTGCAGCCAATGTGCGAAAAATAGCTTCCTGATAAGGGACTCATAAGAAAACATAAAGATTCAAATAGAAATGAAGAACAGTGATAATTCAGAAAAGTGGGAACTCTGTGAAATTGATTTAATATTGGCAAACCTGATCTTCATCACTGATACCAACAATATCCATTGCCCTCCTTGTCTTTGAGTATTCCTCAGCATTACACACCCCATCTAATTCATATGTCTTACTTTGATTTAAGTAGTGAAAGTGGCTTGGATGATCCAACTTGTACTTCTCTGCATCCTACACATGTTGAGACAGTCCAAATTACAGCATCAGTACACTTGAATTTCAATTAGCCAGGGCAAATCACATAAACACACACAGAGAAACAACTGCACACTAGGCATGCACATGCACCCCAGCTCAAATACTCATCAGCACAACAAAAATGGAAACAATATTGCAAGTCTTGAGTGTAGGGCGAGAAAGTGGGAGATTACCCTTCCAGATGCACAAAGTTGATAAAAACAGTGATAATTTCTTTCAGGATCTCTGATCTGAACAACACGAGATCGCTCTAGAAGATATGTTCTAATTGCAGCACCAGAAATTCTACCATTTGCATCAAACTGAATCTCAACGAACTTGCCAAAACGACTGCCAGAACAACAAATAGTAACTAAGAAGCTAACCAACTGAAGATGAGAGAGGAATATAGAACCAGCTCACAAAATAACTTATATAGAAAACACGAGTTAACCTGCCTATCATATGCAACAATAAGTACACCTACTCTATGATGGGGGACAGCAGGCAATGATCTCCACATCAATCCAAGTTTCCAACTAGTTATCTTCTCTTCTACCAAGTTGCCTACCTTACCCTCTTAATCTATGCATTCAAATGCCCTGTTTCAATTTTTTCTAGAAACTTCCTAATCCATCTAACTGTGGACAATACAGAAGAAATGAGAAGAACAGAAAATGACAATGAATTCAGTGTAGACATGACCAGAGATACGTGTTGCTAAAAGTATGAAAGAAACGATATGTCTAATACAAAATGAGACAGCATGCAAGCCATGCATAGTTGGAAGACAGTCTCACCTTGAATTGTCATTTCTAACAGTTCTTGCATTACCAAATGCCTCCAATAGCGGATTTGACTACAATACGCAAAAATACCCAGATCAGAAACAAATAAGGAAAATAAGATTTCAAATCCTCTGAAGAAGGCATAGAATCATCATCTGTTTTACTGTAGAGTATAAGAACCCAAAACATAAACAAATTAGCGTATAGATTATGTTTTAGCACCTCCTAAGCTGGTCAAACTTAAAAAATAATTAATATAAAATGAACACTCTAGCAATAAATATAAATAATAATGTGGCAAAGACGTTAAACAACATTTTGGACATGGACAATGAGGTGTCAATTAAAATCGACATTCATCCATCATCAGCTCCTAATTTCCAGCAAGTTACAGTGTAATGGATAAACAGAGATGATTGAGTAATTAGGTTCAAATCTTACTTCAAGTACTTGCTGCTCCACCGTTCTGTCGTCACCAGCAGCACGGCCACCTACATAAGTGAGATACTGCATAATGAGTTTAGTAGTCTCAGTTTTTCCTGCTCCACTTTCTCCACTGACAAGTATAGACTGACTTCTGCGCTCACTTATCATTGCTCTGGATTTGAAGCACACCAGAAGCTTACTCAATTTCCATACATGGTACAACATGCATCGCACACCAGTACCAGACTTGATATTACAAACCTGTATGATGCATCAGCTACAGCAAAAACGTGAGGGCTCAGCTCCCCAAATGGAGCTCCCTTATACTGCTCCATCATATGTACATTATAAAGATGGGGAAGCTTGGTGAATGGGTTGACAGCTATCAAAATACTTCCAGTGTATGTCTGTCGTGGACCAATAATAGAGCCACATAAATTTCAAGGGAAGAGTGTATTATACCAATGCTACCCCATTAAGGCATAACAACTTCACCGTTGAAAAATCACTTCAAATATTTTAGCTATCAAAATTCCACCACAAAAATGTCCAGTCTAAGATGCCTAAAGAGATATTAGTGTAGCATGCAACTTATTGTTGCTTTAACTTAAATAAATCTGAAACAAGTATTTATATCTAGCAACCTCGCTAAACTTTTTTTAAGAACATGACGATTTCTTGTTCATATCAGCTTTAACGCAATCTGACTAATCCACTTGCCCATACCACAAACACAGGGGTCCACGCTGTGGCCAGACTGTGAACATTTTTATTCAAACCAATATCTTAGTAGCCAAAAATAAAATGCTCCTCAGAAACTTGGAATGTCATCTGTCAAACTCAAGAAATTCAAATTTGACATTAATACCCAAGTACCCAACGTTCCACAGGATATTAAACTCCTGAACTAAGCTTACAATTTATCGAGAACTCAAAAAGAGCATCTCCAATAAGCAAAAGAGAAAAAACAAACACAATTAATTGACACTTTGGTACCTTTACCAGCAAAACACCACGTGTCCGAACTTACATAAATATCATTTAGAGCATATCTTCTCTCGAGATTGTAAAGCACTCCAGGCTCATTCAAGTACGTCAACTTAGTCATATCATCCACCCCTCCATGTTCCTCGTCATCAGCATCTCTCTCATAAAGCTTCTCCGGCAAAGCCAAAACCTACACCGCCAACTACTCAGGAACATCGCAAAACAAAAACAGTGCTATACAACAAACTTCACCTTCTTTCCAGAAGAAGTGAGGAGCTGCACTTGCTTGCCCACAAAATCAGTGACTTCGGCGGCCACCCAAGCCAAATCCTTGTCTTCGGCCCACACCTTGGAGCCTTTGCGCGGGCTCATCTTCGATTGCGGTAAATGAGTGAAATTGAATCCCTAGGGAATACAAATTTCGAACTCGAGTTCGAATTCAAAATAAATTTAGTGAAAAAAACCTAAAAAAACACAAACAGACAAGGACAGAGAGACGGACAGAGAGAACTAGAGAGACTTACGGGCATGCTGCGTTTGGGTGAAATTTTTGGGTTCCCGCCCTATCAGGTGTAGAGTGAGAGTAAAAAATGGCGAAACGTAAGGGTATATTTGGTAACGTACTTGACACGTCACCACCCCTCTTAGATTTTTGTTTGCTTCTTCTATATTCTTGTTGCTTTCCACGAAGCTTCTTATTTCATTTTGACCCACAGCAATTCCTAAATTACAGTCCGTTGAAATTCATTACTGTTTTAAACATGTCATTTATGTTGAAATTAATAGCATTATATATATTCAAATTTTATTTAATGTAAGATGGAGAGAGTAAATTTGAGTTTGTGCAAGTTTGTTCCACCGGTCATCACATCTTTAAATTAAAAAAAAGGTTGTTCTAGTCTACTGCGTAAAAATTAGAAAACGTTAATTAATTATACACATTTTTTTATATTTTACGAAAAAGTTATTTTCATGACTCGAACGTGTA
>JANZLH020000391.1:1817194-1829890 GCA_026770325.2 Erythroxylum fimbriatum
TAATTAGTTACAGTATAATTAATTAAATTATAATTCATTCATTAATTACATAATTAATTACAATATTTTAATTAATTAATATATTATAATAAATTAATTACAATATAATTAATTAAAATATAATTAAAATTTATTTTTCAATATTTTTTACAAACCAACCACTATCAATAGTAATGATAATCATTTTTTTCTCTTAATCAACCATCATAATTATAATGATATATTCATTCTCATTTCTCACCATATTCATTCTCATTCCTATTTTTATTCTCCTATACGAACTAATCGCCCCCGTTATTCATTTATCATTCTAAATTTATGTTTTCAAACCAAACATTAGTATAAAAACTCTTTAATAATAAACCAAACTAAATAATGATCGTTTTATTCCATTTCTCGTGTATTCTTAAGAATAATCATTTTATTCTTTATTTGTTCCGGAGAGGTGAACCAAGCATCCCGTTAAAGTAATAAGTTAAACGATATAAATGATAAGGGTAAAATTGTCTTTCAAAAGACTATCCTGTTGGTGACGGACGTAAAACGCAGGGACAGAGTGGATAGGAGAGCGTTTGTCCTGGTAGAGCTAAAGCTTATCCGGTGAGGATTCTCATTCACTTGCCGTCGAAATGGCCACTCTTCGCACCACGGCGTTAGTTAGCAACAGCCCTATTAACCCAGCAGCTCCAAAGCGCTATTACATCTCCAAAAACTCAGTGAGTTGCGCGTTATCCACCCCAAGATGGCGAGAGAGCAGGCGATTGGTCTCTATCTCTCTCCTTCTCTCTCCTTTCATTCTCCTCCCTAGCCACCGTAAGCATCGAATGGTCCTTCAAATAAAAAAGTTCATAGAAAAAAATGCAAATAAAATTGATAGATGAGAAATTTTTTTTATGTTTTCGCTACAGTAATACTGAGAGCCTTAATCCTACTTTTGATTGATCTTTTTAAAACCTCAGTTACGACGCCTTTTCTTGTTTAAAATGAGAATTTTTGTTGGTATTCTGTATTCATTTGTAAAAAAGAAGAAGAGAGAAATTATATATATATATATATCAAAGTTTCAAACATTTATTGGTATCACATATAATTGGGTAAAGGAAACAATTCAGAGGATAAAGCATATAGCTTTCAAGTTGGCATTGGACAAGAAACTGAAAAACAAAGAAGAAAAAATGAGGAGAGTTACACAAGGAGTGCAATGTATATGGCATTTCAAGTTGTACATGCTAAGTAATATATTTTTTTTGGGCAGATGCTTTCGCGGGGAGCTTCTTGGACAAGTATGTGAAAAGGTAAATGACCAATGGACAATTGGGTTTTGGTTTCAAATTGCCATTATTTTGAACATTGTCACTGAATGAACATGCATGAAATTGGCTCTGTTGTGCAATTCTAGTTGTGTTAGAAACTTTGTTAATGTGTAACTCACAAGACTCCAGCTTTGTTAATATATGTTAAATCATTGGAAATTCTTTACCTGCTAAAGCCAACAAGTTACTAACTTTTAGTGTCTTTTGTGCTACGGGCGTTGATTTTGTAGAATACTCCTTTATTCTTTCCATGCATGTCTACTAATGAGTTAGTTTCATACATATTGAATAGGAAAAGACTTGATCCATTGGAAGCGTATATACCTGCTGTAATCTTGACAGAATTTCAGATTAAGGACTTGGGTAATTTTGCTTTTGTGCTTGAGTATTTCCTTTTTCACTGGAATAAGAGTTTTATTCAACATTTCTGAGATCACACATCTATAATGTCAGTGATATAGTGCTCCAAAGTTAATTTTATATTGCTATTGCAAATTTATTCTGACCACCATAGAGAAAACTCTGGAGGATGAACAACCCCAATTTGCTAATTGTCGTTCTTTATTGCGCTCTGGCCCAGCAGCCTCTCTTCGGGTGAATATTCGAGCTGTAAGTTGATGTTCTTGAATTATTTCTTTTCTGAACTTTTGTTTTGTCTTTTTATGGTTTCTGTTGAGAGATATTCTTGGTGAATATTCGATTCCATTAACTTAGCTAAATTAGATCGTGATCATGTACAACTGTAATTAGCTAAATCAAATCAGGACCTTATCATGTACAACTGTAATTTCCTAGAATAGAAAATTGTAATGGCTATATATTATGCGACAATGTAAAGTGAAAGGGGAGTAATACCGATTTCTCTGTTCAGGTTCTATTTTTTATATGGTATCAGAGTACCCTGAACAAGAATAAACCCTAGCTGCCATCCCTCTAAGACAGCTATGACTGACATTACAGAATCCTCCAGCCACCCTACTTAGCCTATTACTACTCATAATCCTACCTCTGAATCCCACTCCATTCAAGTTAACTCTATACGGCTGAATGGAGAAATTTTTTTTCGTCGGTCTCAATCCGTACGAACGTATATTCGTGGAAGAGGCAAGATTGGCAACCTAACTGGAGACAAGAAGGAACCTGCTGTAGATGATCCTACACATGCAAATGTGGGATGTAGAAAACTCTATGGTGATGACATGGTTGATGAACTCAATGGAGGAAGATATCAGCTCTAATTATATGTGCTACTGTATGGCCAAGGAGTTATGGGACAATGTCCATAAGATCCACTCTAATTTAAGAAATCAGTCACAAGTATATATTCTGACTCTGAAATTGGGTCAAATCAGTCAAGGTGAGGATAATGTTACCAAGTACTTCAATTCGCTAAAGCGTGTATGGTAGGATCTAGATATATTTAATGTTTATGAGTGCAAATCTCTTGATGGTTTTAATCATTATCGGAAAACTGTTGAGGATAATAGGATCATCAAATTCCTAATCGGTTTAATGTTGAGTATGATGAGGTGAGAGGTAGGATCATTGGGAGACAACCACTCCCTCCTATTGGAGAAGTCTTTTCTGAGGTGAGACGTGAAGAAAGTAGATGTCAAGTCATGCTTGGAAAATGACTTCCTAATCCTAGTATTGAAACTTCAACCTTAGCTGTAGGCAATGTTGGCAGTTGTGGCAAGAAACCTGAAGAGAATGCACGAGTCTGGTATGATTATTGTAACAAGGCAAAACACACGCAAGAAGCCTACTGGAAACTCCATGGGAAGCCTGCCAATTGGAAGGGGTCTCATGCGGGTAAATTCAATAAAACCCCTGTGGCTAATGAGGCGGACACCGGACCATTCAGCCAAGAGCTGATTAATCAAGTCCTAAAGTTGCTGAAACCTAAATCTGAATCCACAAGTGCCCCTAATGCCTTTGTGTACAAACAGGTAGTAATCCCAATTCTTCTCAAGCTCTATCGTGTTCTTTCCCATACTATTCCACTCCTTGGATCATTGATTCATGAGCGTCTGATCATATGACTAGTCATTCTCATCTATTTCATACTTACAATCCCTATTCTGGTCATGGAAAAATCCGTATAGCAGATGAGTCTTTTTCTCCTACAGCTGGAAAAGGTTTGATTCACTTGTCTCCTAATATTTGCCTTAAATCAGTCCTTCATGTGCCTAAACTTAGGTGCAATCTGCTATCCGTTAGTAAACTTACTCAGGAAACTAGTTGTACTGTCACTTTCCTTGATTCTCATTACGTGTTTCGGGACCAAATTACGAGGAGGATGATTGGCAGTGTTAAACTTATAGATGGTCTCTACTGCTTTGTTGAGGAAGACTTCAAGCATAAAGAAGCTCAATGGCTCAGCAGTATCCGTTCTACCTCTGTTAAGGAACTAATTTTGCTTTGGCATAATAGATTACGCTATCCTAGCTTCCCATATCTCAATAAAATGATGCCTCATTTGTTTAAATGTGTTGATTGCTCAAAACTTCAGTGTGAACATTGCAGTTCATCAAAAAACCATAAAATTTTTTATACCTCTAAAACATATCAGCCTTCCAAACCTTTTTATTTGATTCAAAGTGACGTTTGGGGGCCTTCACGTGTTAAAACAATCTTGGTTTGTGACCTTTATAGATGATCACACTAGACTTTGTTGGGTGCATCTATTAAGAGAAAAATATGAAGTTTCCCAAATATTTCAAACTTTTTATACTATCATTGAAACACAATTTCACTTAAAAATTAGCATACTCTGTTTTGATAATGGTACTGAATATTTCAAAACTTGTCTTGGCACTTTTTTTAAAGATAAAGGCATTGTTCATCAAACAACTTGTGTTGACACACCTCAACAAAATGAAATTGCTAAGAGAAAAAATAAACATTTACTTGAAATTTCCTGTGCCTTGATGTTTTGTATATGAATGTTCCTAAATACTTGTGGGGTGAGGCTGTGTTAACTGCTTCTTACTTAATCAACAGAATCCCAAGCAGTGTTTTAAACTATGTTTCTCCTCTTGATGTGTTTCACAATTCATTTCCAGAAAATCGGTTGTTTTCTGCTCAACCTCCGAAAGTTTTTGGATGTATTGTTTTTGTACATATATCTAAGGTCCAACAAAACTTGATCCTAAGGCTGAAAAATGTCTTTGTTGGTTATGTTCCTTCCCAAAAAGGATACAAGTGCTATAATCCACCGACTAGGAAAATTGTAGTCTCAATGGATGCTACGTTCTTAGAAAATAAAAAATTCTTTCTTCAGGGGGAGAGTTAGAGTGAAGAAGGGAATTTTCGGGATGTCACACCTTTACCTACTGTAATTATGGATCATGATATACCAAGCAAATACTGATTCTAAGATAGGGGGAGAAATGCTACAGTCAGTTCCTAAAGAATAGACCTAAGAGCTTCGCGTTTATCTAAGAGAAAGAATCAACAAAGTCGTAGATAACCATCAGCTCCAACAATACAAATGCAAGGCCACTCAAAGTCCTCGGAGAAGGAACCTGAAAACACATCCAGCATAGGTAACGCATCTGCCATCCTTCCCTTTGTTGTCTCTGAACCTGATCAATCCATTTTTCCTACTAACCCGACTGTTATTGATGTTCATACTGATTTATCTGCTGATTTTAGTCTTCCTATAGCTCTTAGGAAAGGAAAAAGATCTTGTACTTGTCAAACCACCTTTCCTACAACAAACTCTCACAAAACCACAATTCATATGTTTCTAAAATTACTAACCTATTTGTACCGAGAAACATTTAGGAGGCACTTGCTGATCCGGATTGGAAATCAGCTGTTATGTAGGAGATAGGGGCCCTTGAAAAGAATGGAACCTGGGAGTTAGTTGAAGTACCTAAGGGGACAAAGCTAGTAGGATGCAAGTGGTTGTTCACAGTAAAATTCTTGGCTGATGGAAGTGTGGAAAGACTGAAGGTGAGGCTGGTTGCTAAGGGCTTCACTCAAACATATGGTATTGACTATCAAGAAACGTTTGCTCCAGTGGCCAAAGTAAATACTATACGGATTCTCTTATCTTTAGCTGTGAATTTTGACTAGGCATTGCATCAACTTGATGTCAAGAATGCATTCTTAAATGGAGACCTTTATTAGACGGTGTTCATGAGCCTACCTCCAGGATTTAAAGAGACTTATGGGAAGAATAAGGTGAGCAAGCTAAGAAAAGCTTTATATGGCCTGAAGTTGTCACCAAGGTCATGGTTTGACAGATTTGGGAAGGCTGTGAAAAGCTATGGTTACTGTCAAAGTCAAGTAGATCACACCATGTTCTAAGGAAGGTAAACTCTCTATTCTTATTGTATATGTGGATGATATAATTCTGACTGGAGATGATGTTGAAGAACTTAAGAGGTTGAAGATGAAGCTGGCTCAAGAATTTGTCTAAAGTTCTTCCTAGGTATGGAATTTGCTAGATCAAAGGAAGGCATCTTTGTGAATCAAAGGAAGTATGTTCTAGATCTTCTCAATGAGACTGGACTACTCGGCTGTAGACTAGCAGAAACTCCAGTTGAATCTAATGTCAAACTCAATCTTGCTAAACTTGAAGAAGTTGTTGATAAAGACCGATTTCAAAGACTTGTTGGAAGATTGATATATTTGTCTCATACCAATCCTAACACAGCATTTGCTGTGAGTTTGATAATTCAATTTATGCTTTCACCAGGTCAAGAACACTTTGATGCAGTGCAGTGTATAGGATCCTAAGATACCTAAAAGGTACTCCTGGACAGGGCCTGATGTTTCGGAAAAGGAACAATCTCCAAGTAGAAGTATACATTGATGCTGACTGGGCAGGAAACTTTATTGATAGGTCTATCTCAAGTTACTGTACATTTGTTGGGAGGGAATTTGGTAACTTGGCGAAGCAAGAAACAAACGGTTGTAGCAGGTAGTGCCGAAGCTGAGTTTAGGTCTCTAGCTCATGGAATTTGTGAAGCTTTATGGGTAAAAAAGGTACTGGAGGAGCTGAAGGTTCCTAGTTCTATTCCTATGAAGGTATATTGTGATACTAAAGCTGCAATTTCAATTGCACATAATCCTGTCCTATACCATAGGACAAAACATATAGAAGTTGACAAACACTTTATTAAGGAGAAAGTTGAAAATAGCACCATTTGCATTCCATATGTTCTTAATTCTCAACAGGTGTCTGATATTCTCAAAAAAGGGTTGCTTAAGAAGCAGTTTAATGATCTAGTTGGTAAGCTGGGCATGCAAGACATTTTTAGACCAGCTTGAGGGGGAGTGTTGAGAGATATTCTTGGTGAATATTTGATTCCAATAAGTTAGCTAAATCAGATTGTGATCATGTACAACTGCAATTAGCTAAATCAAATTAGGACCTTTTCATGTACAACTGTAATTTCCTAGAATAGAAATCTGTAATGTCTATATATTATATGACAATGTAAAGTGAAAGGGGAGTAATACCGATTCCTCTGTTCAGGTTCTATTTTCTATAGTTTCCTAATTTTTCGTTTATCCTAGTTTTGATTTATTGTAGCTGTAGTTAAATCTTTGTACTTTTGTGTCAATATGAAGTTCTGTATAATATGGGAATAATGTATTGGGTGTTCATGTCTAGAACTTTAGATCATATGATCTGTCAAAGTCTCATTTGTGAGTTCTTGTTTTTTCCAACTTTTCAATATGGAGTAAGATGCCTAGGCTAAGCATTGTTTGTGGACTGGGATATATGGGTGGAGTACCAGAATGTAAAATAAAAACTGGGAGGACTTAAAGCACAAGATGTAAATTGGCCAAGTCTTGACCTCTCATTTTAGTGATTTGCTTATACTCTACTGATCTTGTTCTAGTACTTGAAATCAAAGATCAGTCTGGCAGTTTCCTGTTTGGTTTGGTGTCTTCTAAAAGACTGTATCTGAAATAAGATGTCCAGAGCATCATTCCACATTCTCATTTGGATTTGCTTTATGGCAGTTTTTGTGTGGATGAGTTCCTGAGCATTGGAAATTTCTTTGGAACTTCAGGTTGCACAATATGCTTCTGAAGCTGGGAAGGGTAATACTGCCTTCAATTACGTCGACCTATGTCTCAGGTATTTCCCATTGTTTTTCAGCAAAAGCTTTGAACCAGTAGCTATGATTGATACTTTGGCACCTTTTTAAGTGGGTATTTGTAAATGAAGCCAGCAATGGCGTTGCCTGAGAGCTTTTAAGGTTTAATTTTTGTGCTAGAGCATATATATATTTCCCATCACGGAGCCAACTGATGAGTAATAACCATCCAAATAAGTATTGACAGCAAATATCTTATGCAATTTTGCAGAGCATTGGAGGATCTTGATTCTTTGCTGCTGCATGCATCGAGGAAAGATCAGGAAGCTTCAATCGATTCGATGAAGGCTAAAATAGGTGTGGCTCTCAACGCACTGGACAGGTAATGCGTGTATATTTTTCTCTGTAAGGCAAAACAATTATAGGCTATTAGTTACTTCTCTGCTAAGCTTATGTCATCTACAGCCTCCTGCAAACTATCCCTTCCGATGTTTTAGATAAAGGGAAGGCTGTAGCTGATGCCTATAGAGCTCCAATAGAAGAGGAAGTACCCGAATCTACAGACCCGGAATTGAAGCAATTGGAGTCAATCCTTTGATACTCCTGGACTGGTGTTACGAGGCTGCCCATTGTAGCAATCATCAAAAACATTAACTTGTATCTAAGTCTACTTTGTTTTATTCATGTGATCCAATCTCACAAACATCTGTAATGAGCTTAAAATGTTTCACGTGCAGCTTACAAGTTCAAAATTTTCCTATGGAAACTGATATCGGCAATCATAGAAAATAAAGATTTGTTGTAAGGTTGTCCCCAGAACATGAAGTACGTTGAAGAGATGGGCATTTACAATACATACAAAATCATACCACAGCCACGTGTACTATACTATACACATTTAACACAAGCCTCTGTTCATCATGACGCTGAGTCGCTGACAGGCTGCTAAATACACGTTTTAAGCTCGGACATGCGGTTCGTAATTTCCCCATGCTTATGCAACGTATGTGATCCAGGAAATCATAGTAGAACACAACACTTCAGTTAGCAGACATTTATTATTTTAACATACAACAAGAAATATAAGGAACAAAAAGATGCAAGTAACAAGTACGTGTTTGCTTCTTCCTTTTCAGATTTTCAGAAGTCCACTAAAAGAGCAAGCAATGGGTTTCACTCACCTTTGGACAAAAGTGTAGGTCGAGAGTCTCCAGCATGCTACACTGAGAGATGGCAGGTGCTACAGCTTCTTCTCCAACGCTGCAGGACTAAGACAGCAGACAAAATTAAGTATTTAGAGCCTTTTGGGGTACACTACTGACTAATGTAGACAACAGTTTACAATTAAAGGCCCACGCTCTCCCGAACGGCTTGACGAGGCCTAACATTCCAAGAAAGAAAAATAACAAGTGAAACCACAAAACAAGCGACTCTGAAACTCACCAAAGGAAGATTAGCTGTAGGTTTCCCATACAAAAGTAAAGAGCATATGCATCATTTGCCTCTTGATTGAAGATAACGTCTTGTCAACTGATTCCCTACGACTTCAGTAAAAGATATGCTACAATAATATGATTAATCCTAAATAATTAACGAACTGGATTGTTGTTATGAGACAATGAAATAAGCATCTCAGAATTGAGAGAGGGATACTCTGAAGAAGAAGAATGTTCTCTTGCTTTTCTTTTCATTCATACTCATATTTAAAGCAAACAACGACACATTCCAGTGGCCTAGTTCGGATATTGGATCTTCTATTGTGTTAGAGTATGTTGCTGGGGTAGTACGGTTGAACACACGCTAGTTCGAGCAAATAATGTGAATAATGGAGCAAATAGGAGCCACGAGGGCTAGACCAAGCCTCCCGAAGGATGGGTGAAGTTAAACACCGATAGGGTGATTAATCTAGTTACTCGATGTGCCACAGCCGGAGGATTACTGCGAGATGACAATGGACAATGGCTAGGAGTAATTGTGCACAACATTGGTTCTTGTTTGCCATTAACTGCTGAACTTTGGGGAGTGCATACCGGTCTCACAATTGCTTGGGAACTGGGTTACAGACGTATAGAGCCCGAAGTGGATGCGCCGGAAGTAATCAACATTTTATCTGTGTCTAGTAACATGAACTGGTATAGGAGTTCCTTGGGGATGGCCATTCGAGAACTCTTGGCAAGATCGTGGGAGGCTAAACCTCGCCATATTTTCAGGGAAGGGAATAGGTGTGCTGATTGGATAGCCTATGATGCCAGGTCATTAAATATCGGCATATTTTATCTTCTGTCTCCACCTTCGGGTTGTATCTCTTATATCCTTGAGGATATGATCGGGGTCTTACCCCTGCTTTTAGGAATCTAATAGCGGATTTCTCCTTAGTAAACAAAAAAAGAGAGCAAAATTTGTTAGATGTAGGACACCTTTCTCTATCAGAATTAGATAAAATCTGTATACATCGTTTTTATTTAACATAACATATCTGCCTATAATATCTTTCTTCTAGAATATTCAATCCATCATATAATCCTTCATCCAAGTGGGTTTGTTTAAATAACATTTGGTCCTTTTGCTGAGAGTCATTCGCTGCCGTTTTATCTCCAACAGTTGCATCTGCTGACATTTTATCTTCTTCCTTTGTATCATTGCTTGGCCTATTGAAATTGAACTTGTCATCAAGTTCAAAATTGGGGTAAGTGGTTCCCAAGTCGTATCTAGCTCTGTGTTTGAGTTCCACTTGACTATGATTTGCGTTTATGGCTGTCCTTTGATTTTTACCCTTCTTATACCTAAAATCTCCGTTGGTTCATGGAGGGGTTGGTTGTCGGTAGCTAAGGAAGTGGAATTGATTGAGTCAGTGGTGTGCCTCTATATTTCTTTAGGAGGGATAATGAAAAACTGGGTGGATCTTTGACACCGGTGGAAATTCTGGCTCATATGCCACTGGACCAATTTGTCGTATCATCTTTTTTTTTTAACCAGTAAAACTGGAGAGGAAAACGGGCTGGTGCTACGCTGAATAATTCCCTCAAACAACATATCAAAGATAATTTTTGTCATTGCCTCTTTTTGGTAGTGTGGGTAGTGGTAAGGTTTAATGTTAACTAGGGTTGAGTTGGGTTGCAAGTGTATATAATGGTCATAAGAATGATTGGGTGGAAGGCCTTTTGGTAAGTCAAAAATAGTTTGAAAATGGCTAAGTGAGTATAGGTCAGGGAAAGATTTGCAGGAAGAGTGAAATCAGTAAAAAGGGCAGTAGGTTAGGAGTTTGTAGCAAAAAAATGAATTTCATAAAAAGATTCAATAGAGTTTGTATGTACGACTGAGTTTTTTTGTGTGAAGAAAATGTTAAGAAATGTTATTGGCTCTTAAGCTAAATAGAATTAAAAATACATATAGGCGACCGATTAGACGAAACCACGTTGCCCGTCAAAATGGTAACAACTTTTGCAAGCCTATGAGTTACTCCATTCACAGACCGTCTAACAAAAACTAATCGCACATCTCTTAACTCAATGAGAAGGGATTTACAGTTTGAAACCATCAATCCGAAAGCAAAGCCTGAAGTGAATCACACATTAATTAAGACTTAACAAACGATATACAAATGCACAAGAAGGGGGGTTTGAATTGTGTATTCTTTTTGCTAATCCCCTTTTGAAAATTCTCGTATGAAAACAGTAAGATAAAAATTTCAAAGTTAAGGCTCTTCAAAAAAAAAAAAATCAAAGTTAAGAGAGAGAGTTGAGAATTGTGAGAGTGTTGACACAGCCGATTTATACTGGTTCACCCCAAACCGTGGGCTACGTCCAGTCCTCAGAAATCTTTCTGAGATTTCACTATCTTTCACAACGTCACAAGTATTCTTTGATACCGAGCCTCTTCAGGTCTCTTTACAACAAGTATTTTTTTACTCTTAGCCTCTTCAGGCTATCTGCTTTTCTTTCTTCTGAAAGATTTCTTTGAGCTACTGTTACAGAAGATAATTGCTCTAGTTTTTTGCACAATGAGATTTCTTAAAATCACTAACTTTTGCAGTCTTCGACTCTGACTCGTATTTATAACCTTCGTCTTCAACCGCTTTTTGATAACTTCTTCTTGATCTTTGAAGAATCAGTTATTCAGTTGAGTTATGTAACTTAGCTCAAGTTGATTAGAAAACCGTTGTGGTATCGGTTCTTCCGTCTGATCATTTAGATAGCGCCTTCCGTCTACTTTTGGTTTGTGCCTTCCGTCTGTCTTTCATGGATCTTATGAATAGGGTGATAAGAAATGTAGTGAACCAGTGAAGATGAAATATTGGCTGTAACTGAGGACTGTGACGACCTTAGTAGAGAGTGGATATTTGATTCAGGGTGTACTATGCATGTTACTCCTCATAAGGACTGGTTCACTATATTTGAACCAGTCACTGCTAAGGTTAAATGGTAGATTCTGGGCAGCAAAGGATGGAGGGCATAGGAAGTGTTTCCATCAACATGTTTGATGGAAAAAGGAGGATCCTAAGCAATGTCAGATTTGTGCCTGGAATAAGGAGAAATCTGATCTCGAAAAGCTTGTTTGATAAGCAAAGCTTTTAGATCAGATCTAAAGATGGGCTTAGAGAAATCCTAACGAATGGGAAAGTCATCATCAGAGGAGTAGAAAAAGGTGGCCTATATTACGTAATAGGCACAACTGAAATTAATCAGATTTCAGAAACAGAAAACCTTGAACCAACCAAGCAATGGCATGCCATGTTGGGTCATGCAGGCAACAAAAGCCTGCACCATCTCTCTAGGAAAGGATTAATTCCTAAAGGAAACCTACAGAAGTTGGAATTTTGTGAATCCTGTGTGCTAGGAAAGCACCACAGGTCAGCATTTCAGAAGGAAGCAAAGAGAGCTACAGAGATCATGGAATATGCTCACAGTGATCTCTGGGGGCCAGCTCAAGTCCCCACAACAGAGGGAATGTGTATTTCATGTCTATAATTAATGACAAATCTAGGAAATGTTGGGTTTACTCGATGAAGAGGAAGGATGAAGCTTTAGAGACTTTCATAAGGTGGCATACTCTTATGGAGAATCAAACTGGGAGGAATTGATAAATTGTGAAAATTGTTTGAATTGATAAATTATAAAAATTGTTTGATTTATGATTTTAAGGAATTACTATGATGCTTGCATTCTTTGTGTTTAAATGTGTGAGATTTTAATATGAGAATGGCATTTTGTTTAAATGTCTTGGAAATTGTGCATTCTTGAATGATTGGGAATGTGTTATGTAATTGCTACGTGAAATTATGTGTAGTTGTGAATGTCAGTGTGTCTAGTTAGACACGATTT
>JANZLH020000391.1:1878575-1892718 GCA_026770325.2 Erythroxylum fimbriatum
ACAGAATGAGTCCATTTCGGAGCTCATATGCCACAAGCGGGCAGCCGGGAGAAGGCTCTTGTCAACGTGCACGTGACGAATAGAATGGTTCCACTCTCGCTCAAACAGAAGCACACAATCATGCTCAGAATCATTTTATCAAAATGATATGCTTTTATGTTTTTTTTCTTTCTTTTTATTTATACAGAATGCCATGACAGATATCAAGGCATAACATGATAAAAATCATCATTTGCTTATATCAAATATCATGCTTCTTTCAAGGTATAACAAAATCAGAATCATTATAATCTTTTAACAAATCATTCTCAAACAATTAATCACATATTCAATCAAATTGTTATGCATCTCTCTATGCATAACATAAAACATATATTCACACATAGGCAAGAATTGCCCAATCACATAATAACTATAAATACATCACCCACCTAATTTCGCTTGATAATCCACATTCAACGTTGTCTTTCCTCTTGCTCTTAGATCGGATCCGCTTGGTTTCCTATAACAAACCAAGCTCACATTCAAACAATATTCAAATGAAATTCATAAGGCTTCAATAATCAAAAGTGCTAAGATTGAACTATAACCCTTTCAAAACTAGACTTTCGGTTTGACTTTTCCATGATCGTTATGATAGGATAAATGAAGACATTTGGTAACACTTCCTTCTAGAAAAATGTCCTTCATTGTGTTAAGTTTCTAACGACGGCAAACTCATCCAATTTGGTTCAGAAATCCAAAAGTTATACTCCAAATATGATGGGACTATCCTTATGCTGAAATGATATTCCATCCTCAATTTCCATCCAAATATTGATATCATTATAGACTGAATTAAGACTTAATTTTTTCATAAAAGTTGTAGCCCTGTGTCTCTATTTTATGTCAAATCAAAATCCACTCAATTTGGACATCTACAGCAAAAGTTATGCCCAAAATACTAAACTATGTCTGTGCAGGAAAGTTGGAGCTCGCCGCGGCGAGGGCAAAAGCGCACCGCTGCGAGCATGCCCAGAAACCTCCCGAAAACCTAATTTTTGACATTCTTCATCTATATACTTCCCATCTTCCAAATATAACTCATCTTAACCATAAAACATCATTCCTACTTCATTTCTAAGCTCATTCTAACCCAAAATCATTCACAAACACAACATAATCATTAACCTTAGAAGAATGAAACATTGTTCATCACCATTCATCAACAACTCCCTACACACGTTCAACCTCATTTTCACTTCTAACTATCATTAAACATGGTTAATCCAACCAATCAAGAAAGAAAGAATGCTTGTACTTACTTGTTTTAGGCCCAAGATTTTTCAAATCCTTTAAGATCTCCAAAAACCCTAATTCTTCTCTTCTTTTCTCTATTCCCACAATGCTTCTCCTCTTCCTAACAAGCCAACCCTTTCTTCTTCTAACTTACACTCTTTAAGCTTGCAAAATGACCCTTACGCCCTTCCACTTATTCCTTAAACTTAAAGGTTTAAGTGTTATGCCCCAAATGCCCTTATACATTCTTTCAACATTAATACCTTAATTTCATCAATCCAAGCAATAACTCCTACTAACATTGACATGCTAATTACTCTAAAATAATTAATCTAACGAAACCTCAAAATAATTTAATTTAAATCATACTTATTCATCAAAAAAAATTCGGGGGCCAACAATTCTCCCCCTTTTAAAAGAATTTCATCCTCGAAATTCTTACCTGAGTTATTAAAGAGATGCGGATACTTTTCTTTCATTGCTTCCAATGGCTCCCACGTGGCCTCTTCCACCGAATGATTTCTCCACAGAACTTTGACTAGCTGAACTATCTTGTTCCTAAGAACTTTCTCCTTGGTGTTCAAAATTTCCACTGGTTGCTCCTCATAAGTCAAATCCTCCCTCAGCTGAACCTCTGAAGGTTGAACTATATGTGATGGATCCGATCGATACCTTCTTAACATCGATACATGGAAGACATTGTGAATCTTAGACAATTCTGGTGGCAAAGCTAACTTATAGGCTAAAGGCTCGATCTTCTCAATGATCTCATAAGGGACTATATATCTCGGACTAAGCTTGCCCTTCTTACCAAATCTCAATACTCCCTTCCATGGAGAAGCTCTAAGAAACACTTTGTCTTTAACTTCAAATTCTTTCTCTCTTTTATATGCATCCTCATAACTCTTCATTCTGTCTTAAACTGCTTTAATTCTCTGTTTCACCAATTTGATCTTGTCCGCTGTGACTTGTACCAACTCAGGCCCTATAAGTTTCCTTTCACCTTCCTCATCCCAACAAATAGGAGTCTTGCACCTCCTACCATACAAAGCTTCATAAGGTGCCATTTGGGTTCCCGAGTGATAGGAATTGTTATAAGCAAACTCAATTAAAGGCAAATGATCATCCCATGAGCCTTTGAAATCCATAACACAAGCTCTCAACATTACCTCCAGAGTCCGTATTGTCCTCTCTTATTATCCATCAGTCTGTGGATGGAAAGCTGTACTAAAGTGCAACTTAGTTCCCAAAGCCTCCTGTAACCTTTCCCAAAACCTGGAGGTGAACCTCAGATCCTTATCAGAAACTATAGAACTCGGAATCCCATAAAGCCTAACTATTTCATCTATGTACTTCTTGGCCAAAGCATTCAAAGAATATGTCTGCTTAATTGGCAAGAAATGTGCTGACTTGGTTAGCCTATCCACAATCACCCATATTGCATCATGTTTCCTATTGGTTATGGGCAACCCCATCAAGAAATCCATCGTAATCTTTTCCCACTTCCATTCCAGAATAGGCAAAGGTTTAAGCTTGCCTGAAGGTGCCTAGTGTTCAGCCTTGACCTGCTGACACACTAAACATTTACTAACATTCTATGCAATATCCTTCTTCATTCCCTTCCACCAAAAGTGCTCTTTCAAATCTCTATACGTTCTTGTACTCCCCGGATGCATAACATAAGGAGCATTATGCGCCTTATCAAAAATATCATCTTTCAGCTCTTGTAGATCTGGAATACACAATCGATTACCTACTACCATCAGTCCATCTTCTCTTATTTCTATTTCCGAAGGTTTGCCCTTTTTTATCTCTCCTCTGAGTTTGCTCAAATGCTCATCCTGTGTCTGCATTTCTTTAATCTTCTCATTCAACACTGGCCTCACCCTAAAGTTAGCCAATATACACCCAGATTCAACTTGCCTCAATGTAACCCGAAGTTTAGCTAATTCCTTTAACAAAGGAACATATACTATCTCCACATGTGCCATAGTCGATTTTCTACTCAGTGCATCCGCTACTACATTAGCTTTTCCCGGGTAGTAATCTATCATCAAATCATAATCTTTCAATAGTTCCAACCATCTTCTCTATCTCAGATTCAACTTTTTCTGGCTCATCAAATACTTAAGACTTTTATGATCTGTAAACACCCCAGTGGTGACTCCATACAAGTAGTGTCTTCATATCTTCAATGCAAAGATTATAACAACTAACTCTAAATCGTGCGTAGGATAATTCATCTCATAGGGCTTTAATTGCCTAGAAGCATAAGCAATCACCTTATCTTCTTGCATCAACACACAGCTCAATCCCTTCCTTGAGGCATCATTATAGACTACATATCCATCACTACCCGAAGGCAAAGTCAAAAATGGCACTTGTCAATCTACTCTTCAATTCCTCAAAACTGTTATGGCACTTCTCTGTCCATACAAACTTCCGGTTCTTCCTGGTCAATTTGGTAAGGGGAGCTGCTATTATGGAAAAGACCTCCACAAACCTCCTGTAATACCCAGCCAAACCCAAGAAACTCCTCACTTCTGCTATATTCTTAGGTGCTTCTGTTGGGTCTGAATTTCGAAGTCCAACGCTTGCTTTGATACCACTCATGTTGGATCCAATTTTCGAAACCCAACTCTTGCGGACTCATACATCTGTTGGACCCCGCTTGTTTCCAGAGTCCAATGCTTGCTCTAATACCACTCTATTGGATCCCGCTTGTTTTCGTAATCCAACTCTTGCCAAAAACATGAACGCGTGCATATTACCTTGAAGGGTTATTGCATTGAACGCTTATTAGCCATCATTCGTTCATCTTCATTCTCATAACATCCCAAAAATTTCCTCACAATTTGCTCAATGGCGTGCCCACACAAATCAGTCACCATGCTCAAACTCATTTCTCCAAATTTTGGAACAGAATTTGGAAATCTTCAAACTAGAATTTCAAATTTACTTCTTCAAAGAAATCATATCTCTAAGCCTCTAGTTTGTTTTGAAGCTAGAATCATCTCAATCAGAGTTCTACAGCTCAAGATATACTTAAAAAGCTAAAGGGTGTTCATACCCCAATCATGCTCTCTCAACCAATCTCTCATTTTCTTTCCATCAAAATTTTTCAAATAAACTCCAAAAGATATCAATTTTCATGAAGAGATAGGAAAAGGTGTTATGAACCCATTTCTTCAAGAATCACTTCATTTGGAGGTCGGATGATGAAGTAATGGCCAAAAGAATCAAACATGTTTATACCCTAAATCATGCAGTAACATGTCTTGGCGCAATTGCCATAACTTTCACCAAAAATGTAGAATTGAGTTCGTTCTTAAACCATTGGAAATAAGACTCCCAGATCTAAAACTTTCATGAAGACCACAAAGCGAGATTCTGCCTCTAAAAGGGCCAAAAATTGCGATTTCCTAAAGTTGTCCCATGTATGTCGGTTTAACGGACATTGTCGGGCCTGGGAGCACTTTTTCACCCGAGAAGGTCCGTTAAACGGACCTAAAGTCCGTTAAATGGACATGGGCGATGCTGAGGGTCCTTTTTGACCTATAAAGGTCCATTAAACGGACCTAAAGTCAGTTAAAGGACATGGGGGTTCCCAAACCCCTCTAAAGCTTCCTACATCCAAACTAACATCATATTCACTCATAATCTTTCCAAATTCAACTCTTCTAGTGCAAAATCACTTCATGATAACTCAAACACCAAAATTATCTCATAAAACTCTCAAATCTCATCTCCAATGATTCATAACATACACAAACTCTCATCATTCTCTATAGTTGTCATGTGAATATATTCCATGCAACATCACATCTTGTAACGATCATATCTTTTCACTCCGGTATTCGAAAATTACAAACTTTATATCGTTGGAAAGCTAAGAGGATCATCTACAATTTCCAAAAAGACAATTTTGGTTAATTCTACCTAAATCAATACAGTTTTTCCTTGGAATTCAGAACACAATTTTCCCCTTATGAAAAACTTGAAATTTATCCCAAATTCACTTCCTCTATTACAACATCATTCATAACAATTCAACTACCATTTGGAATTTATCAAACTCTCAACCTCAATTCATTTGACTCCTCATAATCAATAACATCTTATCATTCACCACAAATCCTATCTTTTTTTCATAATTCAGTTTTATATATATATAACAACAATTCATATTCAAGGTTCATCAACTCAACTCATATCATCCATACACAATTCATATTTCATATCCATACACAAATCCATATTTCATTAACATCATAAAATAAGAGTTTACAAAACTTTGATGGAATTTCCATGCCACATTACATCATCAATATCAAAATCTAATATACAAAGGATGCAAAACCCAATAATTCTCGAATTGCATCTAAAGTCTTGCTTTTACAAAATCTAACTTCAAATACAAAATATGCATAATCGAAATGTTTCTTCGACTCTTGATTACTCAATCTCATTCTCTTCACCTGAGGATGGGACAGAAGGTGGGGGGTGAGCTTAACGCTCGTGGGTAACAAGTTTATAACAAATAACAAGCAAAACCGTTCAAAAAGTTCTTTATCATGGAAAATTCTTATTGAGTCATAATGCACATGTTTCTCAAAATTCTTGTCATGAAATCAAAATCACAAACAACACAATTTATGCATTTTTCAACTTATTCGCAAATCATAAACACATAAGCACATCAGAATGGTTTGGGTTAACAGAACATACTAACACATTTCCCATAAGGGTCCTGTGTAGTCGTGAACAGAACGAATTAACACAATCCCACATAGTGGTTTTGTGCAGTTGTAAGGGAGTCTATGAAGGAGCTTCATGTCACTAACGGGCAGGCGGGAGAAGCCTTTAGACAAATGCACTTGACAGAACAGAACGGACCAATCCAAACCCACATGACATGTAATTCATGACTTGAAAACAAATTACCCAAATGGCAAAATTTCGGAAACTTATTTTTCATGAACATGCAATTTTTCGAAAAGCCCTTTCATGTAGCAATTCACAATTCATCATCAAAATTTCATACACCACAACATGTAGCAATTTCTCAATCAATCAAAAGCAATAAAAGCAATATTTAATGAAGTACTTGAAATCATTTTACTCTCTTGACTCAAAAGAAAACATTTATGGCTCATTACTCAAATTATAAATATGAAACCCACCTTAATTTTCTTGCTTGAAACCTTGCTCAAAAAGCCTCTACTCTTGCTCCTCTTGCCTCTCTTGATTTCTTTCATCAAAGGCAAAATTCCCATTCAATAGGCATTCCAATTAAGAAACCCATAAGACATATTCACTAAAATTGATCTTAGAATTCTTAAACCCATACATTTCTTAAGCTACATGATCCAAAACTCTTTCAAAAATCCAACAATCAAAAATTTCCCTTACCTTGATCCTTCACCAAATGAAGAGTTTGTTTGCTCTAATGGAAGCTCTCATCCTCCTCTTCCTTTTTCCTTCATAAATAAACTTCAAAATCCCTCTTGAAAACCCAAGAAATGAAGAAACCCTAGCTTCCTTCTTCCTTTCTCACAAAACCGACACTCTCTCCCTCTCTCTCTAAATTTCGTTTCTTCTCTTCTTCTCCCTTGCAATCCACGTTTTTCCCACTTTTTAAACATAAGACCACACCTTTTATTTACAATCTTGCCATTAATAAGTGGACAATGTCCATTTTACCCTTACATATAAGCCTTGTAACTTAAATGGCTTAAGTGATCTTTCCAAAAAGCCCTCATACATATATGCTCTTACTACTTAATTCAACCAAACCATATTTTAAAATCCCACCAGCATTAACACAATAATTAACTCCAAATAAAATAATCAATATAGCAAGACCTCAAAATTATTTAAATCATGCTTAACTCCTTTCAAAATCAAGACCTTTTTCTAATCATGTAATTGAATGAATTTGATAGCACTTCCTTCTAGAAAAATGTTCCTCATTGTCTTAATTTTATAATGACATCAAAAATCATTCAATTTGGTTTCATAGTCTAAAAGTTATACCTCAAACATTTTCGAACTGTTCTTATACTAAAACAATATTTTGTGCTCAACTTCCATCCGAAAATTGATATTCTTAGAGACTGAATTAAAACTCGATTTTATTAAACAATTTGTAACCCTATTTCTCTAGTTTAATCCAAATCAAGAATCATCTCATTTGGATAACTAGAGCAAAAGTTATGGATAAAACACCAAAGCATACTCAATGAACATATTTCAGTTACATTTTCCAGCTTTTAACTTCCGACATTTCACATATAATCCATCTTGAACCTAAACCATCTTTTCTATTTCATTTCAAATTCAAGAATTCTTCCTTTCTTTACACATGAATAATTGCCAATAATTTCCCATTTAACAATTCTAGCTTCCACGAAAGGTTCGAGGCCCAACAGATCATAAGCTGGTCTAACGCGTTCCTAAGTTTGATCATAGGCGCGTCTCTCCTCTTGGGCTTAAGTGTGATGCGCAGCCCAACACAATGGCCTTCAAGTCCCAAGTGAGTCCAATCCAAGGATTTGACATAAATGATTTAATTTGGGTTGTGATTCAAATAGCTCTCCTCCAATAGGCTTGGTGCACTCCATCCGCTCCACAAATTGGCCCACATGTGGATAGAGAACCTTCTTGAGTCTCTCGATCCTAGCTCTGGACATAGGTCCAATTGGAATGACAAGCATGCCCTCGTAACGCACGTTATTCCATAGTGATCCTTATTCCTGTTTACATCATATATAGAGCACTTAGAAAGGGAAAGAGGACCTAGTTTACGAATTGACGAAGAGTCTTTATACACTCAGACAAGCATGAAGGCAGTGTTACAAAACATCTCGCTCATTTATGATTGGAAATGGTTGTAAACGAACTTTAGTTTACCTTTGTGTGTATTTCAAGAAGTTTACTGGTGGTAACTTTATTATCTTGATGTTGTATGTTAATGACATGTTGATAATGGGATAAGACGTTAACATGATTCATAGGTTAAAAGAAGACTTGTCTGAGTCCTTCGATTTAAAAGATTTGGGTCCTATAAAACATATTTTTAGGCATGGAAATTATTTGTGGCTGGAAGGTAGAAAATTTGTAGTAATCACAAGAAAAGTATATTGAATGATGCTTGAAAGGCTTAATATGAAGCATGTTAAGTCAATTAGCACACTATTAGCAGTTTATTTCAAGTTGAGTAAGCGAGCTTGTCTTACCATCCAAAAGGAGAAACCAATATGTTCACTATTCCGTATTCCTTTGTTGTTGGTTCTTTGATTTATTTCATGGTGTGTACAAAGTCAGATATTGCACAAGTTGTTGAATTAGTGAGTAGATATTTATCTAATCTAAGAAAGGTTCACTGGGAAGCAATAAAGTGGATCTTTATATACTTTTAGCGTACTTAAAGATGGAGTTTGTACTTTGTTGATGGTGAGCCAATTCTAGAAAGATACACATATGTGGACATAGTTGGTGATCTCGATAATAGGAAGTCCACATCAGGTTACTTATTCAAATTTGCAGGGTAGTCATTTCTTCATAATCTAAGTTACAAAAGTATGTAGCCTTATCTACAGCTGAGGTAAAGTAGGTTACAACTATGGAAGCAGGTAACGAGATGCTTTGGTTGAAGTGATTCCTTCAAGAATTGGATGTGAAACAAGAAAAATACTTGGTATTTTCTAACAATCAAAGTGTCATAGATTTGAGCAAGAAGTTTATGTATCATTCCCGAACCAAGTATATTGATGTCAGGTATCAATAGTTGCGATCAGTGGTTAAGGAGCAATTAATGAAATTGAAGAAGATTCACATGAACAAGAGTAGAGCTGATATATTGACGAAGGAAGTTCCTAGGAGTAACCTTGAGCTTTGTGGCAAGCTCGCCAAGATGGCTTTCAAATGATTGATGGGGTGTTTTATTTTTCGTCCGAAATAGGTTAGTGAGGGAGATCATTGTGGGTGGTACGCCTATTTTAGAAAAACTTTTTTGACCTATACAACAACGTTTGAACTTTGGGAGTCTTAGTTACCTTTATAGATCAAAATGAACAAATATCAGGCAAAGTTGAGACAGAAAATTGATGGATTGAAGTTGTTTTTAGAAGATAGGCCCATTTTAAGGTTGAATACACCCTTTTTGGGGTTAAACATGCCCATGTCGTTGGTAGAAATGGTCATGTGTATGACTATGTATTCTTCTGTAACCGTGCATGAGTTGAAGACTCAATTTCACCTATATGGAGGTCAGACATGCTCGTATGGTACTGGAAACAATCGTGTATCTCTGTGATTGTTGAGTATTGAAGTGAGTTGGAGAGATACATTCATCAGACATGCCTAGTTTAAAGCTTGAATTCTTGTTAGTATGATATTTAATTAATGAATTTACTTAGTCTAAAGTTTTTTCTTCTACATTAAACAATTTTTCACTGAAATTTAGAGTTTTATTTTTTAATCATCTATATTGATTGAGTTGATTATTTATTAAGATTGAGTTGTTTGAAATTAATTGATTATTCTTGTTAGTCTCGTGAGTATTATTATTTTGAACCCACCGTGTTGATCAACCATGTCTCTAGAACAACCGTGTTTAATCGAGGGCTTGTTTAGCTATGCCGAATTTGGCGTGCCACGTACCCTTTGCGGTTCAAAAAAAACCAAAAAACCAACCATCAAATCAAACGCTGTCAGAGAAGATGGCAGAGTTTCGAACTATTCTCTAAAGGATGCTTTCCTTGTTCAGCTCTCCAAATGATCCCCTTTTCCCTTGGAAAAAGTATGCACTTCATTGATTTTAAGTTTCTTCTTTCACCTAAAGTGATACAGATACTGGTTGGAGTGACACAACTTGGGTGAAATGAAGCAATAGTGGTTGAAACATTGTAATATTTTGTCAAGTCCTGTCCTGTTTAAATATTTCAAGTACGCACTGTTGCTAAACCAAAATGGAGATGAACCTCTCAATGTGTGGGAAAATGATATACGTGCTTTGCTATTTGTAGAGCTGAGCCCACAAAGCAGCAGTTTGGGCCCCCATTTGACTATCTGTGGCCTAAAGCACTCCAAAAAGCGATGATGTTGACCACTCAGCCAACTTCAAGCATAAACTACATTGAAACATGCCAGCTATCTAAATTGCAATTAAATCTAAACTTTATTCCAAAGAGTTAAAGCTGAAGAACTTAATAGGAAACCTTATTATTAGTTAAAAATTCAATTCAAATTTGATTTTTGGGACTTGTGGAAAGCCGACAAACTTTGGTAGGTCACATATGTGGTGGAACTTGGAAGCCCGATTAAAGGCTTGAAACGAAGTCCAAGTGAAGATGGATGGGTTAGAGGAAGCAGCATCTCCGCCGTTGAAAAAGGCCTCGAGATCCCAAAACAGACACAGAAATTAATGTGTGAGGGACAACAGGACAGTGTAGTGTACTGTCACTGATGATTCACGTGCACCTTATTCTATTATTACAATATACTTCCAAAACCACGTCTCTTAATGCCTCTGCAGCATCTACTGTCCCTCAAAACTCACACACGTGTCTTTCTGTTCTCATGCTCGTACTCTATCCCCACACCTTCCTGACTTGTTTTGCCTTTTCTTTGCTCAACTCAAATTAGGTTTATAGAATTGAAGACGGCGAAGAAGACAATACTACACAATTTTATTTTTAGGTGCTGTTCAATAACATAAATTTTAATATGCTCTCATCACTTCACATCTAATGCTGTGTCCATTATATATTTTTAGAAAAAAAAAAAAAAAGGCATCTGGCAATGGCATTTGTACGATGCTATAATTACTGAGAAAATTTGGCATCTTAATTACTTCCCCGTTACTAAAACGTATCTTTCCTGATTAAAAGAAAAGGAATGATAACTTAACGGCGGCCTATGTGAGTTGGTAAGGGATTCTTTTGACTTAAGTGAAATCGTAAGTTTGAATCATTTTTATATATGTAATCGTTTAAAATTTAGAATCAAGTTTTACCTTTCACAAAAAAACCTATCTAACTTAAGTGGGGATTAGTCTTAGTAGGAATAACTTAAAAATATCTTCTTATAATTGAGACCCTTCTAAAATACTTATTTACAAACTCAAAAAAAAAAATTGAATGACAAGATCATCATTATAGGTTGTAGGAATCTATTATTAATTAGCTTAAGAAAAACCTAACAAGATAAGATGAAGCATAGCATATTTGCTTCCATGTAAGACGTTTCCGCGTCCTTCTTACACCAACTTATACTGTCTAGCTCTAAGCTCTAATCTAAAATCAAACTTCCTCCAAACTGCACCGCCATAGCTACTTCTATCGGCTTTCTCTCTGACTAAATCTATCTGTTCATGTAGGATATGCAGCCAAATTATGGTGTACTTGGCAACCACCATTACCGCCATCACCACCCAATCATGGAGGATGGTGGTAGTTGCCCAACATTAGATTACCCCATTTTGAGTTCTCAAAACCTAAGCCTGCACCATCCCTATCAACAGAGAGAAACCCACCAAAATTTTTCGCCAGAGACACCACAACAGCGGTCCTCCGTTGCCTCAACCCATCAGTTGTTTCAACACCAACAACAGTTCCCCCCATTTCAACAGCTCGAGGAAAGGCTGGACCGAGAAATATCGCAGCAACAATCCCAAGTTTCGCCTTTCCCATCCTTCTTCGGAGTGAATTTCAAGTTGGGTCTCAATGAAAACAGTGGCAGTACTCATCAAGACGATGCTTTGAATCAAGGGGGAGCAGCTACTTTGCTTAATGGGGATGATTCCAATCTCTGCAATTCGTTGGTAATGCCTCAGTGTTGGAATTCCAATGTAGATTCTGCTGCCGCAATCAAGGAGCCATTTTGGTAACTGCTAGATGATAAAGTTATGACCTTTATTAATTATTCGCTAGCACTTTGATTTTCTAGCTGAGTGGGCATTCATGTCATCTACGTGTTTGTTTAAATGTTGCAGGAAACTGCTCAACAGAAGTAACAGCGAGAAAGAAGCTCAGGGAAGCGACAACAAGTACTGCAATCTTATACGTACAAAGCACGTCGATGGAAGTCGTGAAAATTGCAAGAATTCGGACGGTAAATTTGGGCTCTTTGGCGAGCTTGAAGCAATATGTAGCATTGCGAAGACTGTTGACACTAATCAGACAGGCTCCGGATTTGCACCTACAGGAGAAAATTCACCGACCAATAAATGTCTTTTCGTACCATTTGGTACCACAGAGAATGAGAATATTGGTGCAATGAACAATGTAGTTGGAGTTGACCATGGGTCAGAGAACTCTATTGGGGAGGAAGTTTTGTTGAGGAAGAGACTAAAGAGGAAGAGAAAGAGGAAACTGAAGGAGAAGTTGAATTCAATGGTTGGGTTCTTCCAGAACTTGGTGAAGGAACTAGTGAACCATCAAGAGAAGTTGCACAGGGAGTTCTTAGAAGCAATTGAGAGAATGGATAGAGAAAGGACACAGAAAGAAGAAAAGTGGAGGCGTCAAGAAGCTGAAGAGTTCAACAGGGAAGTCATTGCTAGAGCTCGTGAACAAGCTCAAGCTTCAGATAGAGAAATTCAATTACTTTCTTATGTAGGGAAAATTACAGGCCAGAGCATCGAACTTCCTGCTAGAAGGACGCCATTGGTGCTCCAAGCAGAAGCTGCTATCGATGAATTGACAACCAATGAATCCGCCAACCATAAGAGGTGGCCTAAAGCTGAAGTTGAGGCTTTGATCCAGGTAAGAAGTAGCATAGAGACAAAATTTCAGGAAACTGGCTTAAAGGGGCCTCTTTGGGAAGAAGTAAGTCATTTAATGGGTTCAATGGGGTACGAAAGGAGTGCCAAGAGGTGCAAAGAAAAGTGGGAGAATATCAACAAGTACTTTAGGAAAGCCAAAGAAAGTACTAAGAAGAGGTCTCAGCAGTCCAAAACTTGTTCATATTTCAGTCAACTTGATGAGCTTTACTCGAGAACACAGATTAGCCGCTCTGCTGATAACATCATGTCTGGCGTTGGACCACTGTGTATGAATGAGGCTGGGATCGAAAATAAAGACATTCCAGAGCTTTTAGAAGCTTTTACTGTTCGGAGAGGTCTAACAACTGAAACAAAATCCAACGTGGAATCTGATGAGATGGGCTCCGACAGATTACAATTTGACGACTCGGTTGACTGTAGAGTAGAATTTGAAGAAGGAAGTCGTCAACAAGGGAAAGACCACACTGATGAACAAGAAAAAAATTGTCGAGAAGCTATAACATGATGACAATGAAGATCGAGGAGTGAGGTTACAAAAATGTAGAACTACATATTAGACTTCCATATCAGGTGATTCTTTTGGCGACTTTACAAGGTTTCAAAGCGAAAGACAATACTTTTATGCTCTTTAGCTCATTCGGGCTCTTAGTTTTTGCTGGAACTTAGTAATTACATGATCCAAGACTATTCGGCTTTAGTTTTTTTTTATCGTATTAAAAGCAGAAGACTAAAAAAGTTGGACCTTGTTGAGTTATGCATATATAGTTGCTAATGTGAAATAAAATCTTCGTTACTATTCCATTGGAGATTCAACAGCAAGAATGTTTTTCTTTTCATTTTCTTCCTTAACTCTAATTTCTCAATTGATTTTTACGCTTTCTTAAGTTCTTCCTTGTTTCTCAATTGGACCTTAGCATTGAATGCTGGGTTCGTCCCATTAGCCGTGGTAACCATTCCACTTCCAAACACTTGTGTTTGAGGTCAAACCTTTGTGGTTTGTTATTTGTTTCCTACTTTTAGAGTGGTCAGGGAGTTCGGTTTCGCCGTTCTAGCCTGCGTACCCTTGGAGTCTTTTCGACT
>JANZLH020000391.1:1897556-1911291 GCA_026770325.2 Erythroxylum fimbriatum
TTCCGATATAATCTTTTAAAACTTAAATTTTTTATTTTACTAGTTTCACTTTTTTTAAAAAAATATTGTATAGTGGAGAAACTTTTACTAAAATTTTATTTATTTAGTTAAAATAATATTCCCGGAAATTAAGAAAAAAGTGGTCAATTTCACCGTTTGAAAAGTGGACTAAAAAGCATGACAAATTATTACTCTTCTTTTTAGTGACCATCTTTGCAATAAAGCGAAAAGTCTTTCAATTATGCTTTGAAACGGACAAGACCATTCAACCCTGTTATGATGTCGCCGTGAAAAGTCTAATAAAGGACTGGCGGAGCCATCATCAGAACGACGACCAAACGGTGATGGGAATTAGAAGAAGCAGGATCCAAGATTGCAAAAGTGAGGTCAGTCGCACTGTAACTCAATCGTGAAAATTACCTTAAAAAGGATAAATATGGTAACGAGAGACGGATCTAGGGAAGGGTGGGGGCAAAGCTTTTGGCGACTTTCTCGAAAATGCCGGGGGAAAGTCATGGACTTCACGGATTTCCATGTTTTATGTGGGGGCCCACTCTGGCTGAAATAATAATTATTGAGTTTGGGATATTTGGATAATGACTTGTTGAGCCTTTAGCAAACAGTTTATTAACTGTTTTTTAATTTATTATCTAAAAAATCTTAAAAATTATTTTTTAGTTAATAAATTATGTCGCAAAATTTAAAAGAATATAATAAAGAAGTTTATTAAACTTTTTAATCTGCATTTAATTTTATAATATTAATTTACATTTAAAAATATCATAATATTACATTTTTTAACATAAAGAATCACATCAAATTAATATTTTTAGTATATAACTACTATATATCGTATTTGTGTCATACTATAATTATAGATATTTTTAATTTATTAGATAATAAAATTCATACATATTATATGAAAAATACTAATATGATGTAACTCGCTGCATCTTTCATATTAATAGAGAATTTAACGTTGGATTATTATTATTATTATTGTTATTATTATTATTATTATTATTATTATGTTTTTATTAAAATTATAAACTTAATTTTTGTAAACTTAAATATCTAAATCTAAATTCTTATAAGAATATTCAACAAAATACTAAAAAATATAATATTCATGCTCTTATATTTTTTTAAAATCATGCCCTCATAAATTATTTTACACATCAACAGCTAATACTAAATAGCTAATTTTACCAAACATCTTTAATAAACAGCTGATATTATCAACTGGTCAAATCAGCTAATAGAATCAGCTATCAGCTAGCCGCTAGTAGAATTAGCTATAGCTGCAATCCACTGTTTGCCAAATAGGGCCAAAATGGATTCTCCGCCAACTATATTGTTAACAAGTTGTCGCAATACAAAAGGAATACCATACTCTATTGGCTAATGCAAGTCCTTCAGTAACTGCATAAGCTAAGTGCTTCCTTGAGTTGCCATTGTTATCGCTCGATATTCCATTTCTGTAGTTGACAGAGACCCTGTTGGTTATCTTTTGCTACTTTAAGAAATTGCTCCAGACCTAAGCATAAAACATACTTGGTTGCTGAGTGTTAGGTATCATGGTTACCTGTATAGTAAACATCATAATAGCCAACTAGTACACAATCTTCATCTTTCTTTGGATTTTGCGTGTAGCGACTCATCACACTAACTACAAAAGAAATATCTGGTCTTGTTAAAGTTAAGTATATAAGACATCTTACCAACTGTTGGTACAACGTAACATCTTCCAAATCTTTCCCTTTATGAGTACACATTTTGGTATTTGGTTCCATCGACATTTAGATTGGCTTACACCTAAACATTCCATAATTCTTCAACAAGTCTTTGGAGTACTTTTGTTGTTGTAGAAATATTCCTTCTTGAGTACGATCAATCTATATACCAAGAAAATGCTTAAGTTATCCAAGTTCTTTCATCTCAAAGTAAACTAATAAATTCTCATTATTTTGAAGAATTTCTTCATCAAAATCACCTGTGATAATTAAATCATCTATATACACTAGCACAATAGCTAGCTTCCCTCCTTTAGCCTTGACGAACAAGCTAAAATTAGCAGATGTCACGGAATAACCACTGCGAGTAAAAAATTCAACAATATTACCATACCATACCCTTGGTGCTTTTTAAACCCATAGAGACCTTCCAAAGCTTACATACATACTCAGGATGATCTTGACATTAAAACCTATCGACTAATCCATGTAAATCTCTCGATCCAACTCCCTATGCAAGAATGCATTCTTTACATCCATCTACTACAAGTTCCAACTTTTACTAACTGCAAATGCTAGTAAGACTCATATAGTTGTATGCTTTGCAAATGGACTAAACGTTTCATTATAGTCTAGCCTATATTTCTGAGAGAACCCTCAAGACGATGGACAAGCTTTCTGCCTCTCTATTGATCTATCTATTTGACGCTTTATCTTGCACACCCACTTGCAATAAATAAGCTTCACATCTCTTGACTTTAATACGAGTCCCAAGTTTCATTTTTCTCTATTACAACAATTTGCTCTTGCATAGCTTTCATCCACTTAAGATTCTAAGACGATTCTAATAATATCTTTGGTTATTTTGCACCTGCTTCTTCTATTATGGCAACATTGGCATACTTGGGATTTATCTTTCTAACTCTTGTTGATCTTCTGAATGCAGTTGATGTATCTACTTATCTTGGCTTGTTTTCTTCGCTTGTCCTTTGGTACACACCTATTTACCAAAGATTTTGAGCTATGCCTTCTTTGACATATCCACCATCGTTTATAACCTCAAATTTATCTAAACTTAACTAGATTTGAGATGTTTCCAATACCCCATTAAAAACATATAAGTCTAGTAGTACTTCCCAGTTGTTAGATCGCAACATCGCCATCCTTTCCTCTTATTATCGTATCCTACAAAGATACACCTAACAACCTTTTTTTTCTATCTTACCACGTAAGTGATTACGTATAAATAGATAATATATACGTCCAAAGACTCAAAAATAACCAATAGTGAAAGAAAACATAACCTTTTATTGAGGAAGCCTATTGGTCACAAAGGCCACAATCTTCATTGCTTCTACCAAAATTGTCCCAGAACATTCTTCGCATGAAGTATATTTTGAAATACTTCGATCAGGTACCATTTTGCTGTGGAGTGCTCACATGTGTGAATTAATGGCATATTCTACACTCTCAAAAGAAATTTGAGAACTCATCTGAGGTGTAGTCTCCCCCATTGTCTGTGTGTAGAGAACAAACTCTTCTACCAAGCTTCACTTCTGCTACCTCCTTGAACTCTTTTAATTTTGAAAAAGTTTCAGATTTTTCCTTCATAAAGTAAACTCATACATACACCAAGAAGTCATTAATGAAGGTCACCATGTACTTTATCCTACTAATAGAAGCCTGGTTAATTGATCTAAATACATTAGAGAGAATCAACTCTAATAGTTCCTTCTCTTTAAATTTGGACTCTTTGTATGACAATTGGTGCGCTTTTTCATACTAACAGCCTACACATATAGTGTTTATTCTTCCTTCAAGTTATGGAAGTCCCTTCAGCATCTACTTCTTCATCATCACATCTAGATTAGAATAGCCAATGTGACTTAATTGCATGTGCCATAAGTCTGTCATCTCATTTCTTATCATCTTATCTATATATGCGTTTTCTATAAACATCATATAAACCGACTCCAATCTTTGTCCCTTTATCATCGGCTCTTCTATAATCCCAAGGTCCCGATATACCTTGACATCTTATGGACTAAACAAAACAAAATGGCCAAAAGATGTAAATTGTGCTACCGAAAGAAGATTTTTCTTCACACCTGGGACATGATAAACATTTTAAAGCGACACCTCGGTATCACTACATTAGGGAGAGACTATCATATTGCCGATGTGAGCTATCAATAACTTTAAGTTATTTGTCGTTACCACCACTTGACTTCCCTTATAATCTGATAAGTTTTGCAACATCTCTTTATCACCAGTCAAATGGTTTAAGCAGCCTGAGTCAACAATTCAATCACTCTCATAATTGATTTGATTAAATTTTGTTGTTGTAAAGGCTAGTTCCTCTTAGATAAAGCTTCCTGACTAACTAGCAAAAATTTTAATTCTACAAGTGATGTCTGAGTTTGTCATCCTTGTATAGTAGCAATGAAACTCGTGAATTCTGGCTTTAAACCATGAATTATGATATGCTTCATCTTGGTATCACCAATAGGAGCCTCCGGATCTAACTCATAAATCTCTTGACCTTGCAACTTCACCTTATGGAAATTACTGTGTGATCATCATGTTACGTTGTGCCACCGATAACAACTCACTCTTTAAGAGTTAGAGCTTCGTATCGTTCTTTTTAGAGAATAACTTGGAAAATGTGCCCTAATCTTCTTTAGGAGTTTTCACATCCTGAATATGTTCTAACATGCCCTTTTCAACCGTCATCTTCAAAACAAACGTTGCCTTCTTTAATCTTCCATTTATGCAATGTCCCATTCGTATCTTCAACCTTTGGTTGTCTCACTTCATTTCCATTTACAACCTCCCACAAATCCTAGCCTTTCACGTAAGGCATCATACAAGTAGAACAAGAATTGCAGTTCTAATTATTGAGCTTCTTGATTCCGCCAACAACTTGAAGATCACTCTTCTTAGGAATAGAAATGCTCACAAAATGCCAACAGACTTGGCCCTGATACTAGATTAATGAACCTAAATGGCTTACAAAGCACTTAACCTCGCGAGAAAAGGCTATAAATTCAAACAATAGAAGAGAAACTTTAAAGGGTACAATTTATTTAGTCCAACTCAATGCCTTTATACGGTATAGTTCAAAATAGCAAGTATCCCACATTTCTCTCTTCAATTGCTAATATTAAGCAACAAATTCACTAACCTACAATTTCTAAAGACTAGGATCAACTAAGGATTAGGTAACAAAAAAGTAAGTGGACAATGACTCGGTAATTTAAATAACAAATAAACTAGAATATGTTAATGATGCGCAATACTTAGTCAAAAGGCAACCCATAATTAAGTTGATGTTGATTTATTCAATAGTAATGGGGGGTGTTTTATTATTGTACTTAATAGACTTATGAACCTACAAATTTATAGAGCCAAACTTTGATTAACTAAGATAAGACAATATTTTCTAATTGTGGCTCAATCTTGCAGGTATGAATTAAATTCATAATACGACACACAAATACAAGAAAATCATAGGATGTTAAAGTATATTGAAAAATCAAAATGTGAATTGTAAATAAATTAATGGTACAAATAACATCAAAAAAGAAGCAAATAATGGTGTTGTCTACCATTTTTAAAAAAATAGTTCTATTATCTATGCTAATAAAATTTAACTTGCCGATGCTAAAGTTTTAATCATTGGTATAGATACATCTGAATGTTTTAAACTCTATTTAGAAATTTATCCAATTGAATGTGCCATGAGCCTTAACTTATTAGTTTCTTAAGAAGTATATGCTAAGCTTTTTACGCCTAAGAATAAGATTTTAAAGAAGGAAAAAAAATATTCTCTTAAATAAACAAAGGAATTAAAAACAGAAAAGGTATCAATGTTATTACAAAGGCTGAAGCTGCAGATTAATATTGATATGCTCAAGAAATACATTTGAGAATTATCAAAAACAATAGAGGGGAATAACTAGGAGTTTATTTCTAAAAATTTGTTGTTCAGGTCATCCATCCCAATTTCATTGAAGTTGGAAATGAAAAGAGAAGGAAAAAAGAGGCAAGATGCAATAGGAGATAAGACAACAACTTAATTATGCAAGAATACTATTACTAAAGACATAGTGCAAAGTGCAGATTCTTATTTTTAAAGATGCGAAGTCATAGACCCAGCAGTGAAACGATAACATATTTACTTCTTTGTATATCTCTTCCAAAAATGGATTCTCCATCTGGATGATATGAAGTTATAAAATAAACTGGATAAGGAAAAAGGAAGCTAATGGAATTATATATGCAGAAAGCAGTCTTTAAATTTCAATGAACAAACAAAAAGTTGACATTTCACAAAGATTATGGCAAGACTACTCTTATTGGCCTTAACATGCTAGCTGTAAGTAACCAATTAACAAACAACTGTTTAGATGTAAGATACTGTCTACACACCAGGAAAATTGGGAGACTAAGAAACTGGGAAATCGGGAACTGTATAATCTCTAATTGATTATATAATCCATCCATTGTTTGAGTCCATGAATGAAGTCAAGGATCCCAGGTTAGAATCCAGTACATTATCCTGAACGCAGTTACTCCCGCTCCAGCCAGGTCCTACAAATGCTTGATCAGCGCAAATGGGCACATCAGCTTTGTAGCCGCTAGTACTTCTACCACCATCTAGTTCTCCGACGTTGTTCATGTCATATGCATCAAAATCCCTGAGCTGAGCGAAATCTAGGTCAAGAAAATCTGAAATGCTCATGTCCCCTACGCTGAAATCCTTTGCAAACACCGATGTAAGCTCGTCTTGTTTTGTTGTCGAGTGTTGCACCCAGCTCAGCGGTGCCAAGCCTGTATTGCTGGTGTGATGATGTTGATCATCAGGGTTTTTCTGGTTTGATGTGATTGTGAAAGAAAGCTGATGATCAGTTGGATATACAGTTTGTGTGACCTTGCTGGAGGTTGGTTTCTTCTGGGTTTTACGAATGCTTGATTTCCTTCCTTGTGCTGATCTCCTAGACAGATACGTGTTCCAATAGTTTTTGATTTCATTGTCTGTCCTCCCAGGTAACCTTCCAGCGATTAGAGACCATCTGTGTATGGCAAACATTGAAACTTCATTATGGCAGAGAAATTTAGTACTGATTCAGATTAGTTTGTCATAATCAATTACGTTTGTACACTGCGTGCGATCATATATGTAAGGACTGGTTATGAGTATGGATCGGTACCGATTGCCAAGGAGCTTATGGAGCCGAATGATGAGGTCTTCTTCGTCAGGTGATATGTTCCCCCGTTTGATGTCAGGCCTCAAATAATTCAACCAACGAAGCCTGCAACTCTTCCCACATCTGTTCAGACCTGCACAAGACTCATATATAGAAACGATGTTTTAGCACAATTACATGTAAAGGAAAACTAAACTGATCATCAATAAACAAACATCCACTATTCTTGTTGCCAATCATATGTCCTCCATCAACGTATCATCGGTGAAAATAGATCTTTTACTACTGCTAGCTTAAATTTTAAGTTTCCTTACAGGGTGCAACTTGCGGCGACTATGTAACATGTTCAAATTAGAATATAAACCTCTTGCAGCCTTTACTTTTCTGATATAACAAAGAAGCAAACTGAATATTGAAGATAACTTGGCGTAGCTTCCCATCACTCACCTGCTCTTTTGGGAATATTGCCCCATTTGCCTTCTCCATGAACCATGATGTAATCTGTAAGGATTTTGTCTTCAATGGCCGTCCAGGGCCCTTTGTTTAATCCTTCTTTTGAAGTTCTTCTTCCCATTGCCGCACTTATCTCTCTTCTTTCTCGTTGTCTGCAACTGTCTGCAAGGATCAGAAGGTAGCTGTCTGCTCGAGCTACTGCCTTTAAATGGTTCACTTGGTAGAGTTGCAAACTTTTGGGGGTGGAATCATGCTTGTATTTAAAAAAAAAATACTTTTGCGATAATTTCAGGGTCGCACATCTCACAATAAAGATAGGTTTGTGATCCATCAAGATCCACGTGTGTGGGGTAACAACTGCAAGTGCATTTCCAGAGAACAGCTGACAGAAAAGAACAAAAAAAAAAAAGAGAGAAGAAAAGGACAGTAATCTTATTAACAACATGACTTTGCTTGCATATGGAGGGCACGGCGGGAGACCAAGAAATTCTGCGGGAGCCGATAATAAGTACTAGATCATCAAACTCTTTTTTCAACATATACGAGAGCATTATGATATGAAAAACTCAGCTTGCACCCTAAGTTCTACCCATTAATGTAATCATTTTTCTCACCTTCATATAGTAACTTTGGTTATTGAAGCTTGGAGTGACTTGTTATAGCCTCATCTGTAATTCAACCGATCGCTACTGGATAGGAGCCATTTGAATTCAAACACATGTATGTATATATATATATTACTGTTCTTTAGGACTTGTATATTAAGTAAACACTTCAGTGCACTTAATAACCAGTTAATAAAAGTGCGAACACGTATTTGACAAGTTACTATTGTAGTTTGTAGAAGGTAACGGTTCTTAACTATGAAAATGCTGATATCTAACCTTAAAGATTCATTTGGAAGAGGTCTACATGACATAAAAATAAATATAGACGTATAAATAGTAGTGTATATGGGAACCTGTCCAGTTTTACTCTGTCTTATTCTGTCTCATGAAATCTCAATCATTTATTTTGCGGGACCTACGCGGATCTCATACGGGTCCTACATAAATAAATGACTGAGATTTATTGGAAACAATAAGACACCATAATATTAGACAGAGAATCTGGACTCGTGTATATATCCATGTAGTTGAGGGCCCTGGAAAATCCAATGTGAAGCGACCATTCCAGGAGCATCTGGATTCAACTTTTAAACTAACATTCGCAATAAGCCAAAGAAACTTGGAAAGTTGGTTGTCCCGATAAAAATGACTCCACGATTCTGAAAGTGGCATCAAACCCATGCCAAGTCAGCTCATCATCCATCAGTCATTATTACTATACATATACATGGTCCTGTTTCATCAATTGTTTCCCATCGTATATTCATTTTCCATGCGGCCTGATTCACTCTGTTTAGACCCCCTTTATGGATTTTTATTTGTTTTTCCACATCTCCTAAAGGCCTCAAAATAAGAGTGATTTAGATATTATACTAAATTTATATTTCTCTAATGGTCAAGTTAAAAAATAGTGAATTATGAAGTTATTTTATATAAAAAATTATTATATTTAATTGATGCAAAATTTGTGCACGATCATAATTTTTATATAATGATAGAATTTGAATTTGTTAGTTTTTTGGAATATGGAATATACTAAATAATATGTAAATTATTATTTATAAATTATATATTTTAGATAAAAACAGTTAATGAATCAATAATTTAAAATTAAGTAACAATTATTGACAAGTCACCGCTAACTTATCTTTATTTATAGCCTAAGCAATCAAATTTAGAAGTAGCTTCCAAATTGTTAAGTGACGGATTTTTGTATACTTATAAGTCACAAATTAAAGGTATTTTTATTTTCACCATATCATTTTTAAATTATTAAATTAAGCAGTCTCCAAATTAACTATTAAGTAAATGAGTCAATCTAATTAATATTTTTAAGTAGTAAATATTTAACTATTTCCATTTCCGTTTCATCAATTTTCAAGTTACCAAAATCTAAAGTATAGTCTCCAAATCACAACTCAAACTGAAAGCTTTTAATTAATAGACACCTAAACTGTATGGATAAGCCTGGGGATGGACATGATTGCAATTTGTCAAATTCACAATTTATACATGACTGCAACTCCTATACAGGCATGTACGCTAGCTAAAATTAGATGTCATCTTGTTTCTGAGAAGTACGTAGGTATAGACTGAAAGATATTTTCTCTAGTACGTTAGGTCCCTCTTTCTACTTCTAGGGCTGAAATGAAACCGTGTGCCGACAAAAGAAAATTAAAGAGGCTAAAAAGTACAAAGTAAATTTGTTTTCTACAGAATGACTAAAAGTTTTAACTTTATGCAATTCAGTGTTAGCAACAAGAAAATATTCTCAAACATATGAACTGGAATTACATTTGGGAAATCAATAGGAAAAGTATGACAGCAATGGTACGGTACTCCTTTACATAAATATAATCCAGAAGAGATTCTGGTTTTTTTGGGGTCTTCTATCAGGGTATCCACCGACGAACCTAGTGACTAATCCTCTCGCTGGTTTGTAAGCACATCACAGGATGGGACAACTGGCCCAAAAATTTAAGGCTACTTCATACTCTGATTTCATTTTTAACATATCTGAATTACGACGCCAGACTAGACTAACCGATTAGGCCTAAATCAATACTATAACTTTTCAATAGTTTACTTCTATAATCTGTAATAAAACAAATCGGCTAGTTAATTTTTCTTAAAAAGTCAGTCGATTCTTGAGAAAAAAACCGACAACATAATTTAAGAATTTGCCAAATGTGGGGCAGCACCAAGTTTTGCGCACCAACTTGTGTAGATTGCATTAATTGATTCAGAATGCACAGAAATTACATTAATTGAAGTTGTTTTGTTCTTTTTAGAATTGCCAAGTTGTTGTCTAACTTTAACCAGAGTTGAGAAATTTTTTCCCTTTTTAATTCTCTCCTATAAATTAATTAATTAATTATATTTTTATTTATTTAATCTACAAATAAATTATTTTTATCAAAATTTATATCTCTTTACATATTAATTGAAATATTTTATTATTAAAATTAATTATTATTTTTATCATGAATTTATTTAATAAATTGAATTGTTAATTAGCATATATTAAGTAATTTTGCTTAAAATAATTTAAGAATCTATTCAAATATAATATTTAAACTATAAAAATATATTTAAAGGACATTAAATAAAGTTAGAGTCCTTTCTATTGACTTTCTTTAAACATACTTTAACTTTTATGAGTCTTCGAATAAATGATAATATAAAAATATTATTATTATTTTAAATTTTGTGCTAGATTCAATCAAAGTTTAAATTATTATATATTACTAATAGATATTGTTAATGTATTTTTTATTCAATAAATTATTTTATTTTTTACTTCTTGTTTTCTTGTTTATTATATACTGACTTTATATCAATTTAATATCGGTTGAACATTTAAACATTGAATATTTTCTTTGACCAGTTAGATTTTGTATCAAATAACAACCGCGGATTCCAATATATATATATAGTGTATGGCAATGCTGTCATAATAACTTATTACTACTAATCCACTGGTAGATCTAAGTATGTTATTGAATTAATACTCAGCACAAAACGTTTTCTGGTTTTGTTCTACTCTTAACAAACAGTTAGCTGGAGCAGATGAATCGAGTGCATGCATAAGTGATACGTCTTCCGTTCCGCCCCATATCATGGTAGCGCCCACGAGAGAGACGTCGGACGTATCCTCATTTATTTACGCATTAGACGTGCATACTTGGTCATAGTGCTTGATTATGATGAATTTCAGCAATCAGATTTACATATCTAAGAAATTAACATGATAAATAGGCAAATGCATGCGGAACAGCTAGAATTAAGTAGGAAGCGTAACAAGTTCTGCAGATAAACAACGTATAGTATATGAGCGTCGAGTGCATGGGTGGAGTTGTTATTCTTGATTTACCACTTTTAATTCCATTCAACGCCTTTTCAGCTACTTACCTGCTTTCCGGTTCGACGGGATTTCAAGCAAAGTTCTGAGCCACCTCGAAACATGTGCTGCATGTGGTACCAGTAACTCTTGAACAGAAAGAAACACTCTATGATGGGAATAGCATCTTCGTGTCCCATCAAACCAAAAACCTACGTTTGTGGAGTAATTTACATTTCTTGATTTGGTCATAAAAGGTGCAATCTAACTTTTTTTCTATCTCAATCATTGAGAAACGCAAAAGAGTCTGAATAAAGTGCACAGCATCTTCGATTTATTCATTCTTCCCCGGTTCTCCGGGCCATGTTTCATTCGTAATTAATATTATTTTATAAAATAAAATAGAATTATATAAAAAGGGGAAATTTTTACTTTATATCTCTTTTTATTTTAAACAATAAAAATTAATTATTTTCGAATTGAAAAATTCAAAATTTTATTATAAATTATATTATGAGCTCTTTCGTCTTTTTCGAACAATATTTTACTATAATATTATATTCATAAAAGTAACAATAAATGGCTTCACAAATTTGATACAAAAATTAGCACCATGTCGTCGCTTCAGGCCTTCTTCCCCGAAGTAACTAGTAGTTGGAAAATAAATGATCACGTATGTAAAAAGAAGGTCGATAAGCTCGAAAATACTTTTATTTACTAATGTTCCTTTCACTGAATCTTAAATGATTATCGTTCATAGTTAGGGTTACGTTACGTAAATGCTTTATATAATGATATTTATATGGTCCCCATAACTATTATATTTTCGTAGATCACTTAACTACAACTTGGTCTAAGGAATAAACAGAACCAATTCCAACGTTACCCGTATATGTGATAGATAAGCAATGGTGTTTGATCTAACTCTGAAGGTTCAGAACACCTGTCACTCTATTTTTACCAATTTATTTATTTTTTACTTATTAAATGAACAGATATTCATAACATATGTAAAAAAAAATAGAGTAATATATATAATAAACAGATGATCTGTTTCTGCTTAATTGGAATTCAGATCACGGGTTTATTTATAGTAAAAAAAAAAAACTTTCTTGATTGATTGATTGTTTCGTGATTGAATCAGGGAAGTCAAGTTTTTAACTGCTAAAAAATTACTGGGCAATAATTTAATGCAATTCTTTTTCTTTGCCTTCCCAACCTGTCAATAAAGTCTTTTGTTCCATTACCAAACCTAATACGCACAGATTTTCCACAACGATGTGAAAGCAACTTGGAAAAGGAAGCAGACATGCATGAGGTGTAAATATAACATAATTAACTTAACTGCATCGAATCACTCAAATCACTAATACTATATCAAAGCATTGGAAATCATTTTCAGCAGCAAATAGGAGCTGAATTACGTGCATCTTAGTTAATAATACCTTTCACTAAACCAGTCAAGGACAAGAGTCTCGAATCATATTCAGAAAACTTGTAAAATATGTAGGCTAGAAAATATACCCACTCAACTACTATGATTTCTAATAGATATATCATATGATCTGCTGTGAATTAAATATTATAGCTTAAATACAAAGACTTCTGAATTATTCTAAATTCATTATTAATCAAAATCAAACTAATTAACCAAATGAACCCCTCTATTTGCATTGCAATACTAACTTTGATCATTTTGGTTATTCTTCATACTCTTAAAGTTCATCTTTCATTTCATTTGTAGCTCCAAACTCTTGTCAAACGAGTTAATAAAATTGCATTGTATATCGTCAAAATAAGTGGCTTGTTATCACCAAAGCAAGTTTTTTTTGGGGGGCTTAATTTAATGGGTGCATAAATGGGCTTACAAATTAAGGCATATCACGTGAAATAAATAAGAACAACATGCCCTCATAAATGCACATCGTCAATTACAAAAAAGGTACAGGCACTTAATGTTAGAAATTAATATTTTCAGTGAATCATACGTAAAAAGGTCCGCTAGGGGATTTAATAATTTATTAAGGGCTTGTTTGTTTCTATTTATATTTTTTGTTTTCTTTTTATTTTTCAAATTTAGTAACAAAACTTGTTTATTTAAGTTTTTGATTTCTATTTTTAGTTTGTTTTCTTTCAGTTTTCAAAATTTATAAAAACTACAAAAGTGGTTTTTATTTTTTTATAATTTGATTTAATCTCAATTAAATATATGATATTTAATTATTTAATATATCAATTATTAATAAGAATTATGAATAATATAATATAAATTAATGAATATTTCAATTTTACAGTTAAATAAAATAAAATCATTTTAATAATTATTAGTAAATATTTCAAAATATATAAATTTCAAATAATTTTTGGATTCAATAATTAAAATATATTCAA
>JANZLH020000391.1:1927336-1942869 GCA_026770325.2 Erythroxylum fimbriatum
ACAATTCATATACAAAAACACTCATTTAAATTTCATCTAATATCTCTAAATTTTCACTTAAAGATCGGGGTCCAACAAAGAATTAGATGTGGCTATAACAAGATTAGATTCATGAATCATATAAGTCAAGGAGTTACCTGATAGTTCTTGTTTTTCCTTCCAGGCTTTATATTTCTAGCAATTGAACTTTGTATATGCCTTCTTCTTACAGAAGAAGCACCTCATATTCTTTACATCTTGCGAACCTTTAACAATACTAAACTGACTAGTATTCATATGTGGAGAGGATTTCTTACCTTTATACCTTTGGAGCATAACCTTTCTCTTTCCTTTAGTTGTTGCAAACAAGTTGTATGAGGAGCATTCTTTAGCTTCTCCTCCTCTGCAACACAACGGACAATCAAAGCATTGATGTCCCAAGCCTCATCCTTTGAATTATATTTCGTGAACAAAATACCAAACTATAGCGAGAGTGTATTTAGAGTTTGGTGCACTATTAAAACATCAGGAATTGGATTATTTAGCGGCTTTAATTTGCTCTAGAGGTGGACCATCCTGATTATGTATTCCCACACTCCCCCTTCTCCAATGTACCTCATGGAGAACAACTCCCTGATCAAGATACTTATCTCTACATTAGACGAGATCCTATACTTCTGGGAGACATTATCCAAGAATTCCTTTGCTATGTTCGTGTTCGGCAGTCCATTAAGCAAATGATCCGGAATTAATCTCTTATTGGTCAGGTAACACAGTTTGTTTGACCGATCTTAGGCTGCATATATTACTTTATCAACTTTCGAGCTGACGGATGCAGTTGTAGATGGCCTATATGTAATCATGGTCATATTAATATCTGCCTTCTCTGTTGCAATCTCAACATCCTCTTTCCACTTCTTAAAACTGAAACCAGTTAGGGTTTTAATGGTGTCATTGTTATCATTCACAGAAAAGGTGACTACAAAATTAACAATGTAATGATCAGAAAAATGTAGGATAACAACGATACTCAAAGCCATAAATTAGCATATGTACTAAAAATATGATTACATATATCATAAAACATCTGTGGGCCAAATACTTAATACATACAAATTAGACTTCCACATAAAAGCAATCAGAGTACACATCATTAAATCTTGTGACCCTACCACCTGTGGGTGAATAGATCACTAGAAACATTCCCCAACATGCAAGCAAAACAATTCAAATACTAACTCGAAAGACCACTATGGTGACAACATTTTCATCAGTGCTCAAAAAGATGCACAAGTACAAGAGATACACCTGTATGTTATCCTCACATTTTGTATGGGCATATAGTATATGAAAATGTTTCACCAATAAATGCAAAATTTAGATGCACATTCTCATTATCACATATTAGTGTTGAAAACATTATTAGTAAACTTAATTTGAGACTTTCGTCATGGAAAAATCTCAATAAGAGTGACTATCATGTGATACCCAACACTGAACTTATCATATGAGATATGAAACCTTAAGTATCCCCCTCATGTCAAGTTCGAAGCATGAAAATTCACTAAAAAATAGCTTCAGAATGCTTTATTTCTTTTTTCTGGAGTTAAATTTTATTTATTACCAATGTAACAAATCTAGAAAAATTAAAAAAAAAACTCACTTTATGAATTCACTAAAACTAAAAACTGACCCAGGGTATCATTATAGAAATTTTGAGAATTTTGAATTTTTTTGACTGATGTCAAGCGCGCTGATATTAGATTGATGTCACAGTGTAAGTAGCCACTGGATGGCGCATGTAATGCACGCGCCACGCCTGATGTGCCTCTGGATATGTCAGGCGCGTGATACGCCTAGAGCCTTGATGGCGCATATGGCACATGTGCCTTACTCATAGATGCGCCTGATCCGTCTGGTTAGTGTATCACAGGCGTCAGACATGCGTCCTCACATGTGTCGGGACAGGTGGCTAGCGCGTGTGATAGCACCTGTCCCACTACCTCTAAGCAGTTACTGTTGACTAGCTGGTGCATGTAACACACACCACACGCGTCCTTCATCCGCTGTGCCACGAACTGCTCATATGTCTTGCACGTGCCACATACGCGCTAGATGCATCACCTTCATACATGCTCTAAAGCTTGTTTTCAACCTGTTTTTCAATGCTAACCACACGTAGCACATATTCAAGCATCCATACGCAAGAAAAAAAAATCGAAAGATGGATCGTTATTCTTTGAAACCTTTATGGAGAAACAAACAGACAAACCTTCGTTTTTATCCACCCAATCACGTAACCGCTCTGATACCACATGTAGTACGTAACGTGAGCCTGCGTTACACATCTAGGATAAAACATAAAAGGGAAGAAACGAAAAAAATGCAGAAAATATCTAATCCTTGAGAGGTCGTTAAGGCTTTTTTATAGCTTTCTTAACACGTGAACCTCTGAATGGTTCAGAGTATCCCTATGCTCACGATTTGATTAAGCAGCTACAGGAGATTTTAACTTTATATATATAACATTCATATCGGGCTTCTCCATCACGGACTCAATATGAGTCCGGTCTACACTGCCTTGGGTCTATTTTTCTCGCCAGATTTCAACTCACTAACCCAAATCTTTTATTGGGTCACTTAATTATCTTTATCTGAATTAAACTCGATTAGTTTAACTAATATTTTATTAAAACCATTAAAATGTAATTAATTATTGTCCACCTCATAGGGAAATATCTAAGAAACCTGACCCAATTTATAACCCGAGGACCTATAATATATCATATTACGTATTTGATAAAATATGCCATACCTTGTTTTTTTTTGTCACAATAATAATAAAATTTGATTTTAGACATGTCATTAAACATATTAAGTAAATTTTATATTTTTGTTTATTTTCTTATTATATTTTCTGTTTTCCTGACATCAATTAAATTCTCTTTATCTCCAACTTTAAATAAGAACAAATCATCATCAGGAAGTGGAAGAGAACAATTATCAGTGAAATCGTAATTCAGACATCCGATCTAAACTAGCGGTAATCTTGTTTGAATGTAACCGAACAAAGTAAAAAAAAATCTGACAGATATTCTCGGAATATTTCAAGACAAACTAGTAGTTGGCCAGGTGACAAATGTAGACATTAGTGCGTATACATTTAAGTTAATGTAATAATTCCAATTCCAAACGAAAAGACACATTATTTTTAGTCTGATGAAGTAGTTATGGAGAAGACAAGGTTGAAACGTGATTTGAAAATCATGTTGTTATTACCTAACCAAAGCTCTACTTAAGAGTCATCGAGAAATGTCCTTAAGATTGAAGGTTCGCTGGGGCTTATAATATGATAGATAGTGGGAGAATTGTCAGAGTGAAGTCATTTTCTTTGATTTATACATCCACTTACTTATCTGGCAAAAAGCGTTGCCTCTGAAGTATTTATCAGTAACTTGGAGGAAAGTCCAATTTCTTAAGGCATCACGTACGTTCCTGTGAATGTCCACATCAAATAGTATCATATTGCATGTCTTGCTACATGTCATGGTCTCGATGCATATTCTTTCAAATAAATCGACGGTTTGGTACATGGAAGACAAGTCAAGCGTAGACAATAAACTTACCACGTACAGATCTACTAGACTGTACATATATGTAGTTGCAACTGTAATTAATTTGAATCATGCATGGTTTATTTATGAAATCATTTAGAGAAAGTCAAAGAGAAGTTGGGCTAGCTCTGGATGGAGCATATGCAGCCACGAGTGAAGTTAAACACCTTTACAGTTCAACGTTATGAAAGCTGTTTATTTGTGAACTCTTTCATCAGGTTTGACATAAATTGTTATGTGACTGCCCTTGTTGGAGATTTTTGCCATGTCTTGGGATTGATGTTTGAGAACTTGAGCAATCAAAGTGGAAAAAGTATCCATTCCCAGTGACCTTGGGAGTCAAGATACCGACCGTTGAATTAAGGCCCGGGACCCTGAAACAATTGACGTATGCGTGTTTGCAGCTGATCCAAGGAATTAGGGGTTAGAGACAGTCGATGAATGTTAGGTGCGCACATGGGAGAAGAAATTATAAAATGTCAATATTTCAGAAGCTTCCGACTAAGGGACAGGACAGGATCCTTTTTACCTAAAGAATAAAAGTGGCCAAATTGTAACCTACGTCATAAGCTATATATAATCGTAAAGTACCCGGTGGCTAGCTCTAGCTTGAATTCAATTGTTGTGGTTTAGCTTAGCTTGAATAACATATTTTACATGGCGGAAAGCATGATTTCTCCCTTTTTCTATTACTCAAACCATTAAACTACTCCCTTCAGTTAAAATTAAAACCATTAGTGACGAATTATCAAAAACGAAGATTGAACAGTTAGCCTCTTCTGAAGCAGAACATTATAAAATCCAGGTCCGATGTTGCAGTGGTTGATTTATTTTAGTTAATCTCGTCAGTTTTTGATAAATCCTTGCACTCCATCAATCTTTTGCGTGCAATTAATAATAGAACATCTGAGTTGGCTTTCAGGACTAATCAAGCTAGACAATAAACTACTTCCAAATGATCAACTCTGTAACTAATATAGCTCTTTGTATTTTTACAAAAACACTGTTTCTGTGACTCAAACTTATAGCTTTGCAGTCACAAAAGAATAGCTTACCAAAGATATATGATAATTGATTTGGAGAGAGCATGGCCTGAAAATTTCCCTGCTTTTCCTGGTGAAACATATTTGTCAGCAATGCATATTGGACTGAAACGTGGAATATCTAGACCCCTTAAACCTTGTCTTCGTATTGTCTTTTCATTTCTGCTAACACCTCCGTAATGCTTTCTGTAGCTTGTATAAAACGATCGATAGCCTTTAAAGGATTAATTCTTTACATTTTATAATTAAAAAAAAAATCATATTTGTCAGCAATGATATACTCATCAGTGATATTCCTTAATAAATTTGGAGAAAATTGACCATTACATCGTAATCTTCCAAATAATACTTAAATTATGACATTATTTCCTCATCCCGCCTATAAAAAGGTTACATTTATGGTCCGTCCTTTCAAACTGTTGTTGTGATTGTCTTAAGAGAGGGACAGAGACAGACAGAGTAGCAGTTGCAGAGACAGAGAGATGGGGAGGAGTCCATGTTGCTCCAAGGAAGGACTCAACAGAGGAGCTTGGACTGCCTTAGAAGATAAAATTCTCACTGCTTACATTAAAGCTCATGGAGAAGGCAAATGGCGAAACCTCCCCAAAAGAGCTGGTAAATGCTCGTCCCCCATCTTCTTAGATTAGCTACTATTTATAGATGTTGTTCTTTACAAGTTATTAGTTACATATCTCTCAAATATGTTTAGGTTTGAAGAGATGTGGCAAGAGTTGCAGACTGAGATGGTTGAACTATCTGAGACCAGACATCAAGAGAGGTAACATATCTAATGATGAAGAAGAGCTCATCATCAGACTCCACAAGCTTCTTGGTAACAGGTTCTGTCTAAATCTCTCTCCCTCTTATCACTGTATATACATATTATTTTTTACAGGTTTTCCTTGAGTTATGCAACGTTTGATCATGATTGTAGATGGTCTCTAATAGCTGGAAGGCTACCTGGGCGAACAGACAATGAAATCAAGAACTATTGGAACACTACTTTGGTCAAGAAAGCTAACGCTCAATCAGTTTCACTACAGTCCAAAACCAAGTCCCCAACCAAATGCAGACCCATCACCACGGAACCCACCACCGTTGACCAATCTTCACCGACGGCATCCCGAGTCATCCGTACAAAGGCCACCAGGTGCACCAAGGTTATGATCTCACTAGAGTCGCCACCCCCACTGGAGCTTCAAGTCCCAACTATGAATCAGCTTCAGGTATCTGATCTTAGTCCAGCATTTTGCAGTGGAGATGATGGTCAAGAGTTGCGTACCCTTGAACAGGACACATCCCAGTTCTTTAACTTCAATTTTCAAGCAAGCGATGGGTCAGAACTTCAAGTGGACTACGATGAGTACAACCAGTATTTGGGCATCCCTGTCCATTCCACAACGTTGGAAGAGCCAATGTTTAAGGAGTGGAACACAGATACTATCTTAGAGGGCAATGCCACTTTGGACCTGGAGGCTATAACATCTTTGCTAGATTCTGCAGAATGGCCGTTGAAATAACCTTTTAGTCCTATTGTCGCGTTGGGGTTACTAGCAGTAGCAGCAGGGGCGTGTTAGACCAATTATGCAGTTAATAATGTATCAGTGTGCTACTAGAAAAAAGGTTTCCAAGAATGAGTTGGTATTAATGGTTTGAAAAACTTGCACATTATGAAATGAACATTTAATTGAATGTTTTCTTCTTTAAAAAAATAATGCACGGGTCATTCTCTGACGATGTCAATTTGATGCCCCCAATTTGTCATTCGCACCTTTGACAGCTAAGCTAATGGAGCTATTAGTGACCAAGGTACTTGTCATTTGTCACAATGGCTGCTACAAAAACAACGGTGGCATGGCATCCACTCAAAAATAGCAATATTCAATTTTAAGTTTTAAGTCAAAAGTTACAAATAGGGGTGTCCATTTTGGCCTGGCTTATTTGATCAGGCTCGATTTTCGTTCAAGTTGACCGAATCATGGGCAGGTCAGGGGCTAAAATAGTTCAGCTCAATTGAGTCACGAGTTGAGGTTAGGCCGGCCAGCGGCCAAATCAACAAGACAAAAACGATATCGTTTTGTAAATTATTTTTAAAAAAAATAAGAATGAGTCAGTCCGACCGACAGACCGATTAGCCTGTAGGCGAGTCAGGCCTACCATCCAACCTAAGGTCAGGCAAGGTCGAATTAGGAGCGGCGCATACCTACTCCGACCCATTAATATCCCTAATTAGTGGACAATGATCTAGCGCTTTCGACATTTAACAAAGCAACGGTATGCAGCCTAAATTAATTGAATGATGTATGTTCCAGAAAAATGAGTCTAATTCAACGACAAAATTACATCCACAACTTTTTTATCACTTAAATTGTACTGTTAAAACTGGACCTCCACATCGTTGTTATGCTCTGGTATCCCAATAAGCTTAATTAGTAACAACAATGCAACTAGCCAGTTTATGTGTTATGTTCTATATTTTACAAAACAATCAGAAAATCTCTTGACGAGGATGGCACCAAAAAGATCACTACAAATTATTTGCAATCTTAGGTGTTGGGTACGTAGGTCCTAGGCTGCTTTCTTTGCCAATTGTGTGATCCAAAGCAAAGCAAAGGAAAAGGAAAAGGCTGAAGATTTTCTCGGTCTTACTTCAAGGAACGTGCAAAAGAAGTACAAAGAAAAAAAATGGTCTACCATAGCATAGTGGTCCAAAAACCTAACCCTAAGAGCTCACGTGTAGCAACTTAGTGTCATATTTCTAATTAATCTTTTTTTATTGGCAAGTTTGAACTAAATAGACTGCCTTTATATTAGCCTAAGAAAAAAGAAAAATATTATGATGGCTTATTCCCAAAGAAGCACACACAAACATAAACTCAAAACGCAGGTGAGTTATTAAGGGACTTTTCTGATTTAAGTGAGGTCGCAGGTTTGAACCGCCCTCATGTATGCAGCCGTTTAAAACTTGAGACCAGAGCTTTGTCTCTCGTAAGGAATCTACCCGGTTCGAGCGAAGATTCGTCTAGGTATAGATGACTTAAAGACGTCTTCCTATAGTTAGGATCCTCCTAAAATATCCCGTAAGAAACCAAAAAAATATAATCTACTACAGAACTTGTTCTCACAATCTATAAACGATTGTTCACTACGTTGGAAAAAAAAAGGGTAATTAATCATCAACGTGGATATGGATATGGTTGAGCCTTTGAAAGCTATGGTTCTGACTTTTTTTTCTTCGTGAACACGGCAGACATGTTGAAAATAATGCAGCATTCGATCAATGTGTTTCGATTTTTGAGCAAAACTCATGAACTGAGGGGAGGGTGGTGGGAAAGAATAGTTTTGTATTTCACTTTACGTACAAATCATGATGATCATATTCAAAAGCTGACTTTAGAGCCTGAATTAAGGCTCTTCAAGGTAGGTTGTTTGCTTGTTAATTAATCAGCTTCTGTTTTGATTTAATCGATATCGCACTTACTTATATGTTAATTAATTAGCTTACTCCAAACACTTCGTCAGGCTCTTCAAGATAGATTAATTGTTTGCTTGTTAATTAATTAGCTTACTCCAAAGTCTTGCCGCAGAAAGAAATAAACACAGCAACGTACAGGGAAAATGAATCATTATTCTAAGAGTACGCACTACCTACATAACATTTATATAGATACTGCTTAACTTAGGATTGCCGCTGTTGATCATTACTTGACTTTTAGTCCAAGTAATCATATTATTAATGACCATTACCTATAGGTACATTTTAATTTCCATATGGCACTCTCAATTTTCAAACATTTTATATTAGCTCGTATGCCACAATTACCAACCAAAAAAAAAAAAAGACGAGATTTGTTGTGTGAATTGAAGATACTTTCTTTTCGAAACATCTTTACTAATTAAGAGTAAGGCTGCGTATTATTAGACCTTTCTAAACTCCGCGTCTCAACAGGATTTCTATTGGTTGTTGTTGTTGTTGTTGAATTTAGCATAGAAATAAAAGTTTCTCCCCTTATTTGTTAAGGTTAAAACCTTAGAAGTTTTAGTGAATATTATATCAGTCATATAGTTATTCAAAATAAGTGTCATTCGTGACTTTTCATGCATGTTTATAATTTTACTTCCAAAATTAACCTTTAATTTCTCTCACATCCTGATTACACAGATTACATTTTCAAGACAGTTCAACGTGTAATTAATAAGGGTACATCAAACATTTCATTAGCTTTCTTAATAAGTGTGCATTCCTCTAAAACAACTTTTATTTTGGACAGGAGGGAGTATTTGTTTAATGTACCAAAAAGAAAAGACATTGTCTTTATTTCTTATTTGTGGTTGAATTCTTGGTCGTTTTAATTTATGTATTTATGCAACAGTCAACCTATACGCTATAAAGAAAACACTTACTAAAAGGAGAAACATAGAGGGATCACATGTCATTCTATTATTAATTAGATGCTTAATTAGTTCCAACCAAGTTAGCATCAAATTCATATCTCAAGATTAGTGTGCTGAGCCTTTCAAAGAGAGATAATACGCTACGCAAATGATCTGGTTGGGTTGATAATTGCCCAATCCCTAATGTCATTAAAGAATTGGCTAATTAGATCTGACCAGTGACCATTTATATGAAGTAGGGTAGGGTAGGGTAGTCAACTTAAAAACCTAACTATGGGACCATAACCGAGATTTTCGTAAAGGCTATTTATAATAACGTTGAAACTTTGTGTTCAGATGAACAAACCTAAATCTCCATCATTATGTTACCATTTCGTGAACTTAAACAATCCTTGTCAACCCTTAATTAAATGCGAATGAAATTGAAGTAGGTTTAGATTATTTCCCATTGCCTTCTTCTCCAAGCTTGAAACAACTGAACCATTTTGTTGACCAACAGATGTGTGACCAACAAAACAAGGCTTCTAGCAAGGGAAATTGATATCCTCCTGCCAGGATTAAAGTTGCTGCAAACCCCAACACGCATGCTACCTTACAAAGTTTTTATCCTAAGGAAAGACTAAAGAAGAATCATAATTACTACCAACTCAGTTCTAACTGATTGCATATTATCAGTTTCCATCTTACAATTACTACTCCAAATCCATTCCCATTAATTTTAGTTCCAGTTTTTGGTTCCAGAAGGAGCTTTTCGTATGATACAAGTAGAATGTGAATTCAGCTTCAGTCCAGCTTTAGTTTGTGAGATGGAAGAGGGAGGAGAAACAACTGATTATTGGTGAAAAGGCTTCGCATTTGGAACAAATAGGATAGGTCCCATGATCACAACCTCAATGAACAGATTGCATATTAATTGAAATAAGATCCGTCTAGTAAGGAAAATCAAAGAGTCTCCTATTCTCTCCCGAAAGAAATATCAGTATAAACTTCTCTATTCTCTTTTCTAACAAAGAGCTCCTATTTGTTTTCATCTTTCTCCCTCCCAAGGTGTAACAAACTTGTAACAACCCTATATTCTGTTTTCCAGGCCTAAGTAACTACCCAGAGCCACCTGGCATCAACTTTTCTTTCTTGCCCTTTTGTCTAGTATAGGTAACCTTAATTGGGGGTCTAACAAATTAACATTAAAGTCTTTGTTATTTGTTATTAAGGACATCATGACTAATTGGGTAGTTAGCAGCAGTTTTCATTCAATTGTATTTGTGTTCAGGTTTCATGGTTTTAAACAATGATGATTGCGGTTGTCTTCTGCAAATTGTGTTGTACGATAAAGAGTTGCAGTCATCGCAGCGTCAATTCTTTCCAAAACATGCCTAGAATAACGTATATGATGTTTAGAGAATACTGTTGATACTTTAAAACCTTGGCCAGGTTAAAATCAAATACTGCATCCTTGCAGAAATTCTGAAAGCACAAAAGCCAGAATATATATACCCTACTTTCTAATGTTTTATTAACTTCCATGAAACTAATTCAAAGGTAGTTGGTAATAATGCATAACAAGGTACATGATGGAAAAGTAGAAACAGAAAAGGTTTAAGAAAGCATTATAAGAGGGCCTCAATATGCGAACCAATATTCTCCAGGGACTTGGTCTCCGGGTATGAAGCAGTTCAGAAAGTTGAGCCATTGAAGCCAAAGAAAGACCGCTGCTTGGAAAATGTGAAACATATAGGAAAATGAGCTCAGCATGTAGATGATAATGAAAAAGTTGGTAATAGAGTATTGTTTGCCTCAGCGTTAACCAGACAGTTCTCATGATAATTATAGGTCATACAAATTTAAGATTCTATTATCCCAAGACAATAAAAAGATGCACATGCTTGCTGCAATATCTAGCAAGAGGCAGCCATTTGTTCTCACACCACCAAAATTTTAACCAAAATTTTCTTATCAAATGTAACATTTGAAACCACTGTCGAGTGCTAGTCTTTAATTTTCATGACTACGCTACGTCAAAGTCCACTATTGCATAATGAATTTCTTCTTCCCAGGCCCTTCACTCCTAGAAGCTCATTGGAAAAATTCAATTCCAATCAACAACACGGTTCTTTCAAATACCGACAAAGGGAGGGCAAGTTCATTTTATCTGCTTCATTCCGAGTAAAATGTGTACTTGAACATTTTTCATAATAGGAACAAGCACCCGAACCAAAAAATCATAACAGAGTACCTGAACATCATAGAATTTGATGTAAAACCGAGAGCTCTCTATAGACAGCTTCGTTTGAAGAATCTCTGCAATGGTGGAGCTCAATTTCCCATTAACACTTGGCCCAAGCCCTCCAATGGAGATCAACTCTCCATATGCAGCTGGTGTTTCCATGCCCGCAAATGAAATGGGCACTCCTCCGTTCAGCAAAATCATGACATACTGTTCCAAGACAAGCAAAGTTGTTGAATGACATTATGAGCATGAAGTGCACAACAACTCCAAAACCACGTAATCAAGTTCTAAAAGGTATAGCATATCCTTTCTAATAACCACACCACCACTAACTCATTACATGGATAAGCTATGAAATATGAACCTAAAACGAAACCTCAGATTCACAGCGTAATTTTGTCGAACACTTGATAATCAATAAAAAAGACAGCCGCATAGTAAGGAAACGAACGGATTCAGGCTTGCCGATGATTTTAGCAACAGCTTTGGTGGCGTCCTTAAGAATATCAGAGGCGGTCACAGCATCCACCGGCACATTCGTGTACAGATTCAAGGTTGGCATTTTCTCTTCTTTTTGGCCCCTTGTTGGATGATTGGTTCCTATTTTGTAAGTTCAAGATAATGCAGCTCCAATTTATACAACGGGACTTTGTAATGTCACTTCTTTTTTCATTCACATGCAACAAATTTTGAAAGAAACGAGAAAAAGATCATTATCATTGAAGTTTTCAAGTGTTGAATTTGTCTTTTAACGAGTGATATTCCATTTTTTTTTCCAACCTGATTCGAAGTACTGTGGATTCCAAATTACCCGTACCCATTATTGTTCATTAACATGCCTGAGCTATTCAGAAAAAAAATAAACGAATAAATAAACATTGGTGGCTATTGTTGTCCGAAAAATCAGCAGATATGCAGAACTGGATGGAGCTACTAGTTTTATCACTTTACAAATAATACATAACACGAGAAGTCATTTTCTCCCAAATTTTTAATATTGGGAAGGTGTTCAAGCAATGAAAACTGCTAATTCTTAATTTTAAATAATCAAAGCCTGTAAGTACTGTAGCTTCCTACTCCAGATGACCCATAGTTGTCGTAGGCTTGTCCAGACAATGAAGATGAAGGATAAGATGTACTATCCAACGGGGAGTAGATTGACCTCAAACTGCTTTGGTACTTGCTGTAACTGCTTGACACTGATTCTTTGCGGTTGCTTAAGAAGTCCTGCGCGCATACACAAAAATCAGTCAACCTCATTAATCAATTAATTTCCATGTTCTTAATCGTTTCTAAGTAAAACCTGATCTTCATAAGAAATTCCTAGGAGACAAATTGACTTCTCAGAAGCACAGGATTATGAATTTCTTCTGAGAAGATGCATAAATCTATAAAGGTAGAAAACAGGAGTTTTCTTTAGGTTCCATGTTCCTCCAAAGCAAACTTTTAAGTCAATCAACTGCTGTGCCTAACTTATCTCACAGAGCTATTTTGTTATCCTTCGTTTCGGCCAAAAAACCTAAATTGGATCCTAAAGATAGATGCAATTTATAGGTCATTCCCCATATTTATTTTTCTTTTGAATAGCATTCCCTACTTCTGATCATTTTGACATTCATACTGCAAGTTGACATGCAATAGATGCGAAAATGCACGTGTAGGTAAATAAGCATTTTCAACAATCAATTCAACTAATTTTGACCCAATCTGCAGTGCATTTGACTAAACAGGTAATTTGACGGTAAGGTTGGCAAGCCCCACATTTGCATAGATATAAAAGACTGGACAATAAAAAATAGGTGAAGGCAACTGAGGATTGATTGACTTGCTTCATTAGGACTTAGGGAAGGAAAAAATGTGATTGGTTCTCAATGCAGTTCGAATGCACAATATGAGAGTACAAACCCAAAATTCACTGCAAAAGTGAAAAGAAATAAGAGGGAGAGATTCAAAGTACTTTTTGTCACCTAAACAGCCCACACATTTGCATAGAGATAAAAGCTGGAGAATATAAAATAGGTGGAGGCAACTGGGGATTGATGGACTTGCTTTATTAGGACCTAGGGAAGGAAAAATGCGATTGGTTCCCAATGCAGTTTGAATTCACAATATGAGAGTACAAAACCAAAATTCAACGCAAAATTCAAAAGAAATGAGAGAGGGGGATTCAAAGGACTTTTTGTCATCTAGACAATAATCTGTACATATTAGATTAAGAATAACCAAAAAGTAAAGATAATTTCTCAAATCAACGTCACAACCACAAATATAAAGGGGGTTTTCATTGGCAAACAAGAAATTTCAACATTCAATGTCTTACCTGAATCAGCTGCTGAGCCACTTGTACCTGTGATGCAGTGCCTTTGATCTCCACTGTTATCTCATCAGGCACCCCCCTAGTTTCCTGAATAGTTATTAAGGCCCCACTGGTACGACGAATGTATGCAATATTATTTCCCCGAATCCCAATTATGTCCTCAGCATATGAAATGGGTACTTGCATAGTCTGTGTCACCTGTTCAAATGAAGTATCATATAACGATAAGAGTAAGAAACACAGTGGAAATAGAGAAATGATTTGGGAAAAGAGTGCAAAAGTAGTGCATTAAATGATTTCAAGCTTAGACGTTCTTTTTCAGTAATACTAACTTTATGCAATTGAAGTGCAACCAGAAACAATGAGCATTCAAGTGTGCAAACAGACAAATGAACCTTCTAAATCAATGAGCTACAGAAATTAATCATCCTTTCCTGTTTCTTCTACTTATTTCATCATGCATATAGATCAGTAGTTGAAACAAAGAAACAGGGTATCAAGATGAAGCACACAAGGATAGAGGAAATGTTCCGTAAATTAAAACAGTTTATCTTCATGTAAGCTCAAACTTTGTACCTGGGTAACAATGGGAGCAGTAGCATGACTGAATAGTGAAGATCGAAAAGACGGAAAGCTAGGATCCTGTCCATAGACGGATATCCTCGAGGGAGGGATCTTTGGTTCTACTAGCTGAGTTTCGCGATCAAGTAACAAAGACTCCCTCTTTGCCGAAAGTGTAAAATCAGTATCTATCCCACCCTGAGAGCTATTAAGCAATGGATTGTCTACCGTGGCCTCCACTTGACGGTCCTGTGAGATTAATGCATTATACTGCAAATGAATGTAGCAAACTTGTGAACTGTAGCACATGGAAAAGAAAAGTTACCAATCACAAATAGATCCAGGCTTACATTCTTTTCAAAAAGAGGAAGAACACTGTGATCAACCAAAAATTTTCTTAAGTGGCCTACTATAGCTTCTAGAGCCTTAAGAACCTTTAATGTCTCTCCTTGTAATTCAACAATCCGCTCATCAGTAGCAACATAAAAGGGAACTTCATCTGGAAGCATGAAGATTAGTGTATTAGTTCCCAAAACCGCTGAAAAAATTTAGCTGAAGATGTCTGCTAGAAGAATGGGTGAATACAAGAATCATAATGCATGCTTAGAGAACATGGATATATTCAGAGTAGAAATTCATTGTTTGAAAAGCTCTAAGCAGAAAATCTTCACTACTCACAATTTGCTCTTTATGTTTTTTATGTTTTATATAATAGGCAGCTAATTAATTACAATTGAAAAGAAGGCGGAAACATCATGAAAAGGCACAAAATCAAACATAAAGTGATTATTATATGCATAGAGATGCTCATTATGAACAAAAAAACAAATCTTGTATTGCAACTGAAAAAATACATCTCCAACACTTGTGACCTTTTATGGTCATGTTGACAATATAAGGAAGGAATCAGTGGATTAAAATGGTTTGTGACCATTGAGATACCAGAAGATACCAATTTCTCACCTCTTTTGTCGTTTAAATATGGTTCTTATCATTTATAAATCAAAGACCCATACTAGATTGGAACTTAACAAACACATTAACAAGAAATGCAACAACTTAATATAGGACATGTATAAGAGAGAGATATCAAACAAGTAACAAGAATTACACAAAACGTACAATAGACTGCTAGAATTTCAGGTTTGTTATGGATTAAATTTTAGGTTTTTGGTTGCTACAAATTCAGGTTACGACTGCTACAATTTTAGTAAGGAAACAAGCATTAGAGGGTAGCAAATTAGGAATTCCTTAGCGAGCCTAAGAATCTTAAAGAAAACATCACATTTTCCGACTCAAGTTTGTAAAGAAAATTCAGGCTTTTTTATTGAAAGGCTGAGTACACATATATATAAGTTCTTAGAACTCTTAGTCTAGTAGCAAAGGGATTCTCAACT
>JANZLH020000392.1:28591-41959 GCA_026770325.2 Erythroxylum fimbriatum
CATGTGATTTTAACTTATGCATTCAATTGTATGATTATGAGATTAAAAGAAGTTGAAAATTTGAAACATAAGATTTTGTAGTTTCACGATCGTGACAGTCCCATAATTGATTTTGAAAATTTTATAAGTTGCTTTTTAGCTACGAAATGGTTTAAGTTTTATGCCAAAAGTTAAGGTATTAAAAAAAATGATTTCGCGTTGTTAGCCTATGATACATCGTTAAGCTCATTACATGTTATTATACCGGTCAGAGTATTCCACCCTTGCATTGTAGTGTCCAAGGGTGCCGGTTACTAAAAGTGGGTGGTATTATGTTTGTCAATAGTCCAGTGAGTCACCTTTTGCACATACGGAGTATATAAAGTGCTAGCCAAAATTTGTCACAGGTAAGTGATATAGAACTAGCTCTGTGACCTGTTATAGGTAAGTGATGCAGAACCAATTCTGTAACTAATGGTTAACCAGTCCCAGGTAAGCAATGTAGAACTAGCTCTGTGACTCTATGCCTAGGGTACCGTATGGTTATTTGAAAAGTAATTTGAGAGGTACCATATGGTACCAATTCTAATGGATGACTTATTTTCATTATAAAAGTTTTCAATAAACTTATTGTCGCCACTGTTTACTGTTTAAGGAAAAAGGAAAATAGAAACTTCTATATTATGAGCTTAATTTTGAAAAAGCATTTCGAAATATTATTGCAGACAAATTAGAATTGTGTTTTACAAAATGTTATGTTATTACCAAATTTGTTGATGCACGATGAATTGTTATGACAAATATTTTACTATGAATTTTATTGTTGTACGAAACTATATTAGTTATATGGTTATTAAAAGTTTATCTTTTAGTAAACTGATTAATACTCACTGAGCTTGTTTAGCTCACCGTTATTTTTATGTTTCTAAATAAACCACCTTAGGTATGCGTACAATTGTTGCAGTAATTGGGACTCTGCCAAAGGACTAGTTGTATCATCAGGTGCTACTATGCTTGTGTTATTTTTGCTATGTATGTGATATGTTTTAAATTATTTTGGAAAGGGTTCAAAAGTATGATCTTATGAAAATTGGTGAAATTGTAAATATCTTTTATTTAATGAACTACGAGAGCTTTGATCCTCAATGATGTTTTTTTAAAAATGTTGAGAATTATATTGTTGTGATTGCTTGTGATATAGACCTGAGGCCTCATTCCAGAAATTGAGTTAGTACATGAAATATTTGAAGTGTTTTAAAATGTGTTATACAGGTTTACAAAATTTGGGAATCTAAAAAAAAACAGTCGTTATGTTGCAAAAATTTTCAATAAAATTATAGAAAAAAATTTTCCACTATTTTTCCAGTGAAAGGACCCATCTTAGAGTTTCCCTTTCGGAACCTGAGTGGAGCCTTCCTGGCGACCCCACGGTAGCCGCCAATCAATATCTGACTTGACCAAAGGGTTCCTACAAAGCCAAGTCATTCAACTATTTAAAACCTTTATACTTTAATAATTAAAAGAGTGAAAAATAGTGATAATTTTTTTTCTATCATTTTATTAAAAATTTCGGTAGCATAACGACTACTTTTCTAAGATTCTCAAATTTCGAAAACCTGCATAACATGTTTTGAAACACTTCTAATTATTCATGTACCAACTCAATTTCTAGAATGAGACCTCAAGTCCACAGCACAAGCAGTCACAAACATATAATTCTAAACATTTTGAAAACGTCTTTGAAGATCAAAGCCTTCGTAGTTCATTAAGTAAAAAATATCTACAATTCCACTAATATTCACAAGATTAAACTTTTGAACTATTTTCTAAATAATTTAAAACATATAACATATATAGCAAAAATAACACAAACACAACAGCACCTAACGATACAACTAATCCTTTGGCAGAGTCCTAATTACTACAGCACTTGTATGCATACCTAAGGTGGTTTGTTTAAAGAAATAAAAATAAGGATGAGCTCAGCGAGTGTAATCAGTTTATAAGAAAATTGAACTTTTCATAACAATATAACTGCAATATTGCATACAATCATAAAGCTCATAGTAAAATATTTGACATAATAATTTATTCGTGTATCATCAAATATGGTAATAATATAAAATTTTGTAAAACACAGTTTCAAATTTTATGAAATACTATTTCGAAATGTTTTTCAAAATTAAACTTATAATATAAAAATTTCTATTTTCGTTTTCCTTTTTCCTTAAACAATAAATTGTGGTGGCAATACGTTTTCTGAAGATTTTTATGTTGAAAATAAGCTCTCAACTAGAATTGGTACCATACGATGCTTCTCAAATTACTTTTAAAATAACCATACGATACCTTAAGCATGAAGTCACGAAGCTAGTTCTGCATCATTTACCCACGACTGGTTAATCATTAGTTACAGAGCTGGTTCTACATCACTTACCTGTGACAAATTTTGCACTCTATATATTTTGTATTTGCAAAAGACGACTCATTGGACTATTGACAGACACAATACCATCCGTTGTTAGTAACTAACACCTCCCAGACACTGCCATTCATGGTTAGAATACTCTGGCTGGTATAATAATATGTAATGATCCTAATAGTGTACCATAGGCTAAAAGCATGAAATCATTTTTTTTAGTGCCTTAACTTTTGGCATAAAACTTAAACCATTTCGTAGCTATAAAACAACTCATAAAATTTTCAAAATCAATTATGGGATTGTCACGATTGTGAAACTGCAAAATCTTATGTTGCAAATTTTCAACTTCTTTCAATATAATAATCATACAATTGAATGCATAAGTTAAAATCACATGCCACTAACTCTTTTGCAAATAATTTATTCATATAAAATAATTGAAAAACACTCACACAAAACTCAACATAAATGTTCATTTCATTTTAAAGTAAAAACCTTTTGCATAAAATCAATTTAAAGTATGCTCACATGTCATCAATTATTTTGCAAAGAATTTAGTTATATAAAACAATTAAAATACACTCACAACTTGCTAGTTTCCTTTCACTACGTCAAAATCCTTCAATCGGTTTCGTTTTCTGATCCAAAAACCTAATACAATATATTCAACTCTTTAATACATTTTCCAACTAAAAACACCATAAACCAAGTCGCATAATTACTTTCCACATAAACTTCATATATAAATTTTTTTCTCCAACTAATAACATGACACTTCTTCTAATCATTCCAATATTATGAATACACTTAATGACTATTCTTAATCACATTCATATGGTTATTACTTCATAACCATATTTTTATACTAAAACTGTCCTTAAGGTTAAACTTAATATATTATACATTAAACTCTCCCAATTTAATTCCATTTCACTTCCATGACATTTTAATACACTCATTAAAGTCATAAAAATTCATTAGCAAATTTTTACAAAATCATGCACCCTAAACCAAATTTCAATCAAAACCAATTCCAAATCAATTCTTTTCATTTCTTTACTTCATTATTGTCAAAATCATGTTATAAACATCATAAAATATCAAAATAGGAGTTAAGATCATATCACATTAATAACCCTAGCCATGGCCAAAAACTCATCCAATCATTTTCGTGGTTTTTCTTTTATTCTTTCATCATTAAACTAAATTCCTAGTGCCATTTATTAATCTTAAATCATCAAATGACAAAATAAAATACTTTAAGCAATATATCTCACTTTGACCAAGTTTAACCAAGGTTTCATATACTTGATTCACGTGATTTTCTTCTTTCAATTGCTTCCAATGTAATAAAACCTTGATATCTCATCAAAAGAGTACAATTACACCATCAAAACCAAATCTAACCTATAATCCAACAAATCAAAATTTTCAACAAGATTAACAATCTTACCAACTCATTTCTTCTTCTTCTTCACTTGAATGGCTATGGAACTTCATTGGATGCTTGATTGGAGGTAGAAGAGAATGAAAAATGGTTTGGATCCCTTCTCTATAGCCATAGTTGAACCTCTCTCTTTTCTTTTTTTTCCTCTCTCTTTCTTTACGTTTCTCTCTTCAATGGCCAGCCACCAACGTTTAAAGAAAATAAAGGCTTTGTTTAATTACAAGTTTGCCCCCATTTCCATTATCATTACACCTTTATTCTTATTAACATCTTATAATGACAACTTTACAAAATGTCTCATATTTACATTTTTACCCATGACACTTGTCACCATTTAATTGGTTCTCTTATAATAACTCATCAATCCACTAACTTCTTGTAAAAATACCAAATTGCTCTTTAATGATATAAAAAGACCAAATTGTCCTCTAATGCATACAAAAATCAAATTGTCCTTTACGACATTTAGTTCACCAACTAACCAAATTAAATTTAAAAAATATTCCACAATTGTCTTATCATCAAATTGACCATAAAATGCTGAAATTAGGACCACTACTTATTGATTAGATGCTTTAAAGAAATTTTCAAATGGGTTAAAATTTTTTAATATCCATTATTTTCCAAAAAGTACATTTTAAGTCCTAAAATTTCAAAATTTCTGAAATCCATTCAATTAGACTTATTTTTGATTCGTTTCAATATCATTAGACTCTAATACCTATTCTGAACATTTTCAATTCTCTCTTTTTTTAAATTTTCGAGGATGGGTCCTCAAAATCACTATTATAGCAAAAAAGACTATTCACCTGAATTCACTATTCATCCAAAAATATTATTCACCGAAATCATCCAAATTTCATTCAAAAATGTGACCTAAATCCTCAAAGCGCATTTTAGGGCTTTTTAAAGCTCGTTCGGACTCATTTCATAGCTTTTCAATTTTTTCGAGAAATTTTCGATCAAAGAGTCTAAAATCATCTCTGGTCTATCCATGATCTCCATTATAATCTAAATAATAAATTTAAATGCTTAAAATACTTTAGTATACCCTAAATAGAGCATACTTTATAAAATGCATGTCTGGTCTATCCGTGATCTCCATTATAATCTAAATAATACATTTAAATGCTTAAAATACTCTAGTATACCCTAAATAGAGCATACTTTATAAAATGCATGTACAACCCATTATACAGTACAATAATCAAACTAGGATATTACAAATTCTCTTCTCTTTATAGAAATTTCGTCCTCAAAATTTTAAACAAACTTAGTCATCTAAAAAATACGAATATTGACTTCGCATCCATTCTTTGTGTTTCCACTCTTTCAATCACTTCATAGGGACCAACATATCGTGGGCTTAACTTGTCACATTGTCTAAAACAAACTATCCCTTTCCATGATGATCTTTGCAAAAGTTCCTTGATTTGATTTTGTTTTAAACTCCAAATTCTTCCTCCATTTCTACACCTAACTTTGTTGTCAATTTTAAGTACTATCATTTTGACCCACATATTTTTGATCTTTTTTGCGGTTCTCTAAACTAGTTCAGCCCAACTAATTTTCTTTTATTTATCTTATCCTCATATGCCAACACTTTAAGTAACTATATACTTCTAATCACTTACAGATTAATCTACAAAGAGGATATTTACTTTAGATAGTTAGGAAATAGGTAAATTTGTAATTTGATCCTTTATCGCTCATATACTATAATATCTGCTTAGATTTCTCAAAATTGCTACCATAAAATCCTTCGTAATATGCTTCCATTTCCATTCTCAAATAGGGACTGGCTGAGCAATTTTTTATTATTGATTCTTTGGCTCTCAGCCCTGACTTGTTGATTTAACAAGCATTAGAACATATACTTTGGTAAAACCCTTTCATACCTTTTCTATCATAAAGCACTTTCAAGGCATACTACCTCTTTGTGTTCCTCATATGTATAACATAAATTGGTGAGTGGCTTAATATAAAATTTCTTTCTTAAGTGCAACCATCTCTAGTACACACAATTCCTAACCTAGTATCAACGTAACGTTACCTCTCAATAAAATGCCCTCAGAATTTGCAACTTATCTCCACATGAAACTCCTTTGTCGAAATCATTGCTCACTAATAATCAGTTTAGTCACAACCTTGCTAACTTAACCATACATCAAACCATTCATTTAACACTATAAAGACTCACATCTACTTAGATTACTACTAATGAAACTTTTACTTGGAGTTCTCCATAAAATAATTGTTCTCATATATTTCTGAATAATAAATAGTTCCTTTCTTATTGTCTCTAATTATAACCAAAACTCAATAATATTTTTCTTGTATTTCTTACGTCTCATATGGACTCCTTAACTTTCAAATATCAAATCCATAACCATAGGTGAACTATTTATTGTACCTTTGTCATTTCCCATCATATTTTTTATGCCTATGCGTGCATGCATAAAATATTTTCCTATTTCCCTTGACATGCAAGGTGTTGGAAATTGCTTCCTTGAGAATGAAGACGACTAGAGGGAGATGTCAATGAACATTTTGTTTGAAAGATTTCTCACTTTCGTTCCATGTCTTATTCCGTTAGCACAGCTTCACAGTTGTGACATCAATAGCTTCTTTTCTACGTTATTACTTTCATGTTGTTTTTATTATCATGCATTGAAGTTTAAGGTCCATTTGATGTGTTAAGTTATTTCTCTTTTATGATATATGTGGTTCTCCTACGATAGACCAAACATGCCTCGGAGGGCTTGTTGAGCGAGTTATAACTTGTCTTGCTAATTTGATTTGTTATGTTTAGAGCACTAAATAAAGGTAAGACTCTGGAATTGATTAGGCTAACCTCAATTTTACTTTGAAAAGATTATACTTTTTCTGCTGCCTTTTAATTTGAATTTCATGCCCTTGTTTGAACGTTTTATTTGGTTAATCAGTTGTGTTATTGTTGAAGATGGAAAGGTCATTACATCTGGAAGAAATAAGACCACAGAGACAAGGAATGCAAGTTCATTCAATGCCTCACATTTGCTAATGAATATACAACTTGCATGACAAATTACTTTCCTAGTTATTGTAGTGCAGAGTGCATGTTGCAGGAGTTGAAAACATATTTTCGAGCAATTTCAGATTTAGCAAAGCTAATATTTTTTGACAAGTAATTAAATATGCCTATAATTAGTTTATGTTAAAATACCAGTAATTACAACTCTTGTATCAGTGCAAAATGGAATTTGTTGATTATTGTTTCCTAGACTATAAACTATCCACTTGGATGGAAATCTATAGAAGTTGCAACTTGTCTTGTAAAAAAATTACAAGGGTTAAACGTTTCGTATTGGAATCTACACCTGCTTTGTAAATTTATGTGCTAATTTTTCTAGTAGGTTACAAGACACACAGAGATGGAAGCAATTGATATACTTCTTGAGCCATGGCAAAAAAAAAAGGATTTTAGCATTTGAAGTTGCTGTAAGATTTTCAAAGTGTGTTCTCTACGTTACATGTGAATTGTGCATTATGTATGTTGCAACTATGTCTATTCTAGGTACGCTAATACCCTGTTATTCATAAGCACACTAATGTCCATTGTAAATTCTTATGTTTTTTTAAAATCTTTTTGTCAAATCAAAGGTTTTGCATTAATTGTTTTTTCTCTCTTTATACACAGTTGCTGTACTATTTATATAATCAAAAGAAAGTAATAAAATGATATGGACCATTGGTTTTAACAACAAAATAACAATAAATTGTTAAAGAAAAGAATATGTTGTTGTGCATTCTATGGTTTGTGATGATGAGTCTTGACATCCCCTCGCGAGTCAAGCTTGAAGGAGTTGACAGTGAGACTCGAGCACAAGTGCTAAAAACATGGGGCAGCTAAGGGCTTAGTGAGAATGTCGGCAAGTTGATCTTTGCTGGAGATAATAGAGATAGACAAAAGCTTGGCATTGATTCTGTCACGAACAAAATGATAATCCAGTTCCACGTTTGGTGCGTGAATGAAGAAATTGATTGGCTGCAAGGTAGGTGGCTTCAATGTTGTCACAGTATAATGTTGGTGGAGCTGGAAGGCGGACGTCGAGCTCCTAAAGGAGATGTTGAATCCAGATAACTTTAGAAGCAGTTGAAGCCAGTGATTTGTATTTATCCTCCGTACTGGATCGAGTGACACTGGCTTGTTTCTTGGAGCTCCAAGAAATACGATTACGACCGAAGAAAATATAGAAGCTGTCGGTAGATTTACGATCATCTAGGCACCCAGCCCAGTCAACATCAGAGAAGGCGCAAATAGAGGAGGAAGCAGAGTTGTGGAAATGGAGGCCAAAATTAATGATCTGCTTCAGATAGTGGAGAACATGTTTCACAGCCTGCCAATGAACATCTTTAGGTTCATGCATATACTGACATACCCGATTAACAACAAAGGAGATACTGAAGGCTGTCAACAATACTGTGATATAAGGTGGGATCTAGAAACTCATGGCCATAGGTGGCATTCAAAGACGCAGACAGTGCCATAGGAGTGTTAACTGGTTTGGCATATAACATATTGGTGTTATTGAGTAAATCAAGTATGTACCTGCGTTGAGAGAGAATAAGTCTCGAGGGAGAAGGATAGACTTCGACACCCAAAAAATATGAGGGATGGACAAGGTCCTTGATTGGAAAAAATCTACGAGCGTCGAAATAAGAGCAATGACGATAGAGGACAAGGAGGATGTCATCAACATAAATTAAGAGGTAGATGGTGTCACTGTTATGGTGATAGATAAAAGTGGATGAATCCATTGTAGAGGGAGAGAAGCCTAATTCAAGAAGCCTGGTGGACAGACGAGCAAACCAAGCTCTTGGGGCTTGCTTAAGACCATATAGAGCTTTCTTTAAGTGGCAGACATGAGTGAGGAAATCAAGGTGAACGAAGCCAGGAGGTTGAGCCATGTAGACATCCTCCGTAAGAAAACCATGGAGGAATGCATTTTTTATGTTGAGTTGCTTGACAATCTAGTCGTGGGAGAGAGCAAGAGACAAGATTAACCTTACTGTGATAGGTTTAACCACTGGGGATAATGTCTTAGTATAATTAAGACCCTGTAGTTGGTGAAAGCCCTTGGCGACGAGGTGAGCTTTGTAACGATCAATGCTTCCTTCGGGGAGATATTTGATGTAAAAGATCCACTTACATCCAACCAAATTCTGAGAAGGAGAGGAAGGCGCAAGATCCCATGTGTTATTGATGAGGAGTGCTTGCATTTCATGATGAAGAGCCTGACGCCATTAAGGGTGGTATAGAGCCATTATGATAGAGGAGGGAATGGGAGCCGAGGGCATCAAATCATGAGCTTGAGCTTGGGGGGGAGGCCATTTGACAGTGCCATCTGGTATTGCTTAGGTGTATAAAATTGGTGTTTTAATCGAGTTACCATGGGATGAAGTGATGTCGACGGTAAGATAAGAAAAATAGGAACAGAGGAGGATAGGGGGCTAGGTGGACTCAAGGTGGGAGAAGAAAGTTGGGTTGATGATTTGGGTTGGTCAGGTGGACATATACCATGAGATGTTGGGCTAGGAGGTGGACTTGGACGTGGGTTTGCAATATGATAGAAGGACTTGGATCCTGGGCTGGTAAGTGTTACTGATTGGGAGACAAGGAGAGATGAGTATGTGGGCTTGGTTAAGGGAGTGGGGTTTGAGGAGGATGGGCAGACGGGTTTGCAGCAGGTTAGAGAGAAGCAGAACGGGAAGGGAGGTGCTCAGTGATGTTGAGAGGAAGGGGCAGAATGGAGCTTAGAGGAGACACAGAATTGGGAGGAGAGTGATTGGTGAAAGGGAAGAAAGATTTGTCGAAACAAACGTTCCAAGACATATATATGCGGCCAGTGTTAGAGAGTAGTAGAGATAGCCATGGTGATGAAGACAATAGCCTAAGAAGACGCATAGGTCAGATCGTGGTTGAAGTTTATGTTTATTGTAGGGTCAGAGGTGAGGCCAATAGGCAGAACCGAAGACTTTGAAGAATGTGTAGTCGGGAACTTTGTTATAAAGTAATTGAAAGGGAAAGGTGTTATTTAGAGTGGGTGAAGGAAAATGATTTATGAGATAAACTGTAATTGTAAAGGCATGAGCTCGTAATCAAGAAGGAAGGGAGGTGTGATGGACTAAGGCTAGGCTTGTTTTGACGATCTGACGATGTTTGCGTTCAACGGTGTCATTTTGGGGATGAGAGTGAGGACAAGTGATTCAGTGGTTTATGCCCAAATTTTGGAGAACTTTGTGAAGGGATCAATATTCGCTGCCCCAATCAGACTAAAAATATTTGATACGACAATGAAAAATGTTCTCAATTTGTTTGTGAAAAAGTAAAAAGGTAGATAGAAAATCATATTTGGCACATAATGGAAAGATCCAAGTATATTTCGTGTAATCATCAACAAAGGTTACATAGTACCAAAAGCTAAAATAGGATAAAACAGGGGAAGGACCCCAAACATCACTAAAGACTAAAAAGAAAGGACGAGGTGATTATGTTGATGACGACGGATAAGGAAATTGGCAACTTTTAACAACACAGTAGCTGGAACAGAGATTAACGGGTCTAAAACAATGAACAGGAAGAGACTGAGAGGAGAGCATTTGGCGAACAATACGGAAAGTTGGATCCCCCAATCGATGATGCCAATATGTGTAGGAAGTGTGCTCACCAATATAGGCATAGGTAGAGGGAGAAGGAAAGGTGTAGAGTCCATTATGAGTGTGTCCTCCAAAGAGAAGAGCCTGAGAATTAAGATCCTTAACAAGGAAGTGATTAGCATGAAACTAAAGGAAAACATAGTTATCTTCGTAAAATTTAGAAACAGAGACCAAATTTTTTGTAAGTGAAGGAACATGGAGAACATTAGACAAGTGAAAAGGATTTTAAGTAGTTTGGATAATGGCATTACTAGTGTCTTGAATGGGTAAAATGATGCCATCACCGATACGAACAACATCTTATCCAACATAAGGTGCAGAAGAGAGATTGAGATTGTTGAAATCATTAGTCATATGATGTGTGGCCCCAGTGTCATGATACCAGAGAGGATTAGAGGTGGACGATATTGAGGTTAGATGGGCTTGGGGAGGAAGAGAAGACAAAGAGGGGGCTTGATAGGTATGGTTACACCGATGGTAGCAGACTAGTGTCGTATACTCGAGTTTGGAGCATACTTGACATGTGGGCCACCACCCCTTTTGAAATAATTAAGGTTACGACTATCGCAGCCATAACAAGAGCTTTGATTAGTGGTGCGGTCATCCTTGAAAAGAGTAGTGGAGAGGTTGGCTGAAATGTTAGATAAGGGTAAGGATGGTGTGTGGTGAAGAAGGTAAGCTTCGAAGGTGAGGAGATGGCTGAAAAGTTTGGGTGAAGAGATTGGGGTCAGGTAGAGTGGGAGGCCACAATCGAGTCAAAATCAGACCCAAGACCTGAGAGGAGATAGGTGTTGAATTCAAGTTCATATAAAGGTCGACCAGCAGTAGCGAGAGTATCAGAAAGAGTTTTAGCTTTGTTGTAATAATCAGTAATGGAGGAATCGCCTTTTTCTAAGGGAAGCAAGTTGGGTTAATAGCTGAATGGAACGAGCTTGGGATTTATTGGCAAATGTGGTTTCTAGGGCATGCAAAACGGAAGCAGAGGTGTTATGGTTGAGAACTTGACTCACAATAGTTTCAGAGAGAGAAGAGAGAAGAACAAAGATGTTTAACTGATCTTATTGAAACTAGTGAAAGAATTGAGGATTGAGGGTAACATCTAGCAATAATTGCGATGGGGTGAGATGGAGCCGTCTATGTAGCCAAACAAATGTTGGCCATAGAGATAAGGTAGCATTTGTGCTTTCTAGAGTAAGAAATTGTCATGATTGAGTTTAATAGAGACTAGATGAGAGAGAGAAGAAAGAAAAGGTGGGTTGCTTGGTGTAGAGGGTGGGACAGGCAGGGAAGAAGGGTTAGTTTGGGATGGAGATGATTTTGCCATGGTGCCGGTTAAGGCTATTAATGCTCTGATACCATGTCAAATCAAAGGTTTTGCATTAATTATTTTTCTATCTTTATACATAGTTGTTGTACATATTTATATAAACAAAGGAAAGTAATGAAACGATCTAAACCATTGATTTGAATAACAGAATAACAATAAATTGTTAAAGAAAAGAATATGCTGCTGTGCATTCTATGGTTTGTGATAATGAGTCTTGACACTTTTTTGATCCAAGGTTAGTTGCTCTTTTGCTCTCACATAGGTCTAAAGGAAGTTTATTATGGTTATGCAACTGACAAATTTGGAGGCTGCAATTGAGTGTCTGAATTGCATGCCACATAAGGAGTAGATAATGGTATTGGTCGTTATTGAGAGTTATCCACCCTGTGAATTTTCCTAAAGAGCGGGTATAGTACACAATCCTTAGAGAGATAAAGTTTAATGAATATCATTCAATTGATTAGTATCGAGTTGAAAGCAAGGCATATATATGCCCCAACTAGTTTTGGATGAACCTGGTAAGAAATGAGATTTGTTGACCTTTTCGTAGGTTGTCATTTGCAATAGATTCTGATTGCGAGTCTTATGGTGTATGCATGCCAATGTTTTTGTCCCAACTCTCACTTGGTCATGTCAGTGTTCAAAAGTGAGTTGGTCTTTCAGATTAACTATTGATGGTAAATAAACACATATAAGCATTATTGTCGATTTGGCAATGAGGAAGATGGATTAGGGAAAAGCTTCAAATGTACAAGAGGTGTAATGGCATCTGAAGCCGTCTTGCTTCTGCGAACATTATATGCTCAAGGGAACCCTAATGGTATGTATGTGTTGTTCAATTCATTGTTAGATATAATTTGTAAAGGAATAGTTTGAATTAGCAAGCAGGCTGGTGAAATGATGATTTCTTACTAATGTTTATATAAATGTTTTTGTTATTAATGGTCATGTACAGACAATTTGCAGCCACGTTTTCATGTAAGGAAGTAGATTTGGATTGAGAACTCTTGTTGAAACATTAAAGTTTGGGTCTTTTTCAGTTGAATCTTGCTCAACCTTGTGCTCAATAGTTCTGTATTTGTTCAGCTACAAACCCTCACAAGCCTATGGCACAAACTAATCCGTTATCCAGCAGCATGCCATAATTGCCTTATAAGCTTTCACAACTATAATCACACCATGGGATGGCAAGATATTCGTTACTTCGTAATTTCTGAGAAGATAGAAATAGGGATTTAGTACATTTTAACATCTATACGTGATTTACATTTACTTTTTGAACAGTGAGTTGAGTGTTTTACTTCAGAACCACATAATTGTGATGATTAAGGTTTGGCAAATCACATAAAACAGCCCTTGTGATATATTTGATTATTCATCTTAGCTTCTGTGTTTTTAATTCGTTCACCTTAGCCCTTGTGTTTTTTATTCTCATTCAAGATACCCCAATTAGCTATTTTCGGACAAATTTGCCCTTAGATTATTGAAATACAT
>JANZLH020000392.1:42059-53880 GCA_026770325.2 Erythroxylum fimbriatum
CTCTAAAGCAAGCTACGGGGGAATCAAAGGCCCAACCTATTACTATATAGCGGCTTCTTGCGCCAAATGTTTTATCCGCCACCACCCCCACGACCACCACCACCACCACCGCCTCTACTACCACCACCGCCGCCACTGCTACCGCTGCCGGGGGTAGGGCAACCTCCACCACATGCAGTGACAAGGGAAAAGAAAAGAAGGTTGAGAACCAAAAAGAGGGCAAGCGAAGTTGAATTGGAAGCCATAATAGTGAATGAAATCGTATTCACTCTTTGGAACGTGTATATGACTAGGAATTAAGTTGGAGCTGTAGTGTAGCAAATAGGAGAGAAAATGTACTTGGTGCGGAGTTTTACTAGCTAGAGTAGGGTTTATATAGAGCTCAGTGAGGTGACAGGACAGGGTCGAGGCAGATATAAACAGAAAATAATTAAGAAATTTGAGAATATAAAAGAGAATAATATGTGTAGTTGTTAACTTTTGTCAACGTTAGTTATTAAAAAAATATATTTAAAAAAGTTTATTTTTTATTATATTATTATCCACAATCACAGGTCTTAAATTTTTTTCTTTAAAAAAATGACGACTCCTAATAGCATGAACCTATAAAGAAAAGTGATAGTATCTTTAATTTAGTGGCCTTTAAAAAAAATAGTGACCTTTATAACATTTATCTCAACTATTACAAACTAAAATACGCTTTCATATTATAAATGATATTATTTATACGTAGGACTAATTATTACATATTGACAATGACAAATAGTAAGGATGTCGAAGCAAAAAAGAAAAAAACCTTTTTGTATTCTTGGCTGGCAATGGACAGACAGTTTTAGTTGGCAGCTTGCGGGATGGGGTCTCGCAAATTGCCATGTTATGTTAGTTCAGTCATTTCTGCTTGGAAGTGCTCCTTACCAAAAGCAGATAATCAGAGTTTCAATTTTGAGAGAAGGCAGGCCGTTCAAAGATTTAATGATCCACAAAGTTATACTTTTTGGGACGTTGCAATTATCATGTAAATATGTTGCGGAACGATCAATGTTTTAAATTACAGTCCGCGATTGTGAATTCCAGTTACATTTCAAACTCTAACACGATTGTACTCGCAGTTCTTTGTTGTGGAAGTATTGGCTACAGTTTGCTATAGATATTACCAGTGGCGAAGCCACTTGTAAGGGAGGGTGGGCAAAATTTTTTTAAAAAGAAGATATATATGCATATAGGGGTTGCCCACTCTAAAAGAATATCGTTGCTCATGGTGGATTGGATTTTAAAAAAACTGTATATATATACATTGCCCCCCTGAAATAAATTCCTGGCTTCACTACTGGATATTACTATTATTTATAGATATGTAACAATGATGAAATTATTGGAATGACTTCATAAAAACATGAGTAGGAAATTAATTATACATTGTCTTAATTAATTTAAGCAAGAGTTTTGAATTGCACTAAATAATTTTATGTAAAATCATGTCATCTTTCATCAAGTTTATAAAGAGAAAGATCGAAATTATAATAACTTGTCAAAATTTAAGAGATGACAAATCAAGTGATCCTCGCAAAAGATCAATGAGATGCATACCATGTAAGAAATTAAATAAGACGATGTTTGTACAATGATAAATTAAGCTAAAGGATCGAATCAGATGATCTATCAAAAGTGAAAGTTATTTCATTATAATCATTATTTAACTAATTTATGATCTACCAAAAGTGATTATAATCATTATTAAACTAATTTTTTAACACGCTTAATTTTATTTAACTTGTGTCTACAAATTTCTTTAAAATAAAATTTTATTTCTATTTTGAGTCAATTAAATTATAATTTACCACATGACATAATTTGTAATCAACTTTACTAATTAAGGAGGATTTCAACAAAAAAAAATAAGGAGGATTTAGCTAATAAGTGTAGTCTTGAAACTTTACTATGAGTTCGCAAGCACTTCTAAATTTCATGAAACACTCTAAATTCTTATAATAGAAGGGTCCAACTCATTTTAAAGAGATATAATTCAAGCTACTATGTGACTTGAAACTTTGCTATAACTACACAAGTACTTCTAAAGCTCAAAATAGTTGGAAGCTTTGTCAACTCTACGAAAATAAAGTTAAGTGACTTTCACGAAAGGTAAGCAAGATGTATTATACGTGTCAAATCAAGTGATATTCACACAACACTAAGACTAGAAGATCATGATTCTTTGAGAGCGAAGATCACTTTATAATAATAATTACTAGATTAATTTTGTAATAAATTCTATTTTGAAAATTAAATTCCAACATAAAATTTGTATCTACTAAAAGAATGTAAGAAAATAACATTTGTTCTTTTCGAAACCAAGTTTTCATAAGTCACATTTGAATTTGTTAAGTAGATGAAGAAGACGAAATAAATTTTGGAGGGGCCAATTGAGTGTCATTAATAAAATAAGTGAGACTTTCATAATTTAGAAGGGTCACAAATTATGTCTTCCAAACTAAATAACTTTTGGAAGTGAGTTTAAAAGAAAAAGATTGATTGAAAATAAAAGAAGAGAGAGTGAAAAAAAGAATAATAGCATTGGAAGAACTCATGATATTTTATCAAATGTGCTGCTCTAAGGCCATGCCAATAATAAAGAAAATTAATATTTCTCATATATTATTTTTATATGAGTACATCAATATTTAAAAAGACATAAGATAGGTTGTCATATGAAGATTACGAATATCAATTGAAATATGAATAAAATTGTAAATATTTAAAAAAAATATGAAGATGACATGTGTTTAAATTTATAAAATGAGGATAAAGATTATCTTAACAAATAAGAAATAAAGTTACTTCAATTGATAGCAATATAGTTTCATTAACTTAAAATATTTCTAATAAGTTTAGATTTTATCAAAGACCATGTACTATTGAAATTCATCAACACTATGATGGGCATCAACCTTGGAGGATTGAAGGAATTTTCTTTAATACAAATTTCCAAATGTTATGGTCATTTATTTAACGTAAGTAAGTTCACTAAAAAATCTTGCATGGAATTAATAAGAAGAGCTAAAGATAAATTGAACTAGCATGAGATTATCTGGAATAAGAACTTAACCCCTAAAGTATCTTTTCTAATATGGCTATCTATTAAAAAAAAAAATTCCTAACCATAACGGACATATTAAATTTTCTTAATATCCAAGACATTTATATGTTGTGCAAGGTTAAAAGAGAGACATCAACACACCTATTTTTTGAATGTAGCTACACCAAATGGATATGGGACAAGATACAGGATAAATGATCTACCTACAGAAAACTTTTTTACTATGAAAGTGTAGTTAGATGGCTATAGAAGCATAAAATAGTAAAGAAGGAAGAATTAGCTATCAGTAAATAGTAGGCGGTAGATCTTACATCTATAAGATATAAAAGGAAATGAACTACATAAACTCCTAAGCAGTGGGGAACACTAAAGAAAACTTGCTAGTGGAAACTATACAATGGATCAGAGAGTAATTAGCTTATCTCTGAGAACGAATATGCAACCATCTTAGTATAATTACGTAATGAAGAATCCTTGAACAAGAGTTTGATAAGAAACAGTGACTTTAACCCTTTAATCAAGTGGTAACTGGAAGGCTTATATAGAGTTGAAAATGTTGTTATGTCAGTTGGTAATGGTGTTGTAACGAAGTAGTTATGACGATAGTAGTGTTTTTTATAATATTTAGCTCTTAACTTGTGTTTGTACCAAGAACTTTTATCCTTTTAAAATTAAGTTTTAATAAAATATTTAACGTAAAGCCAGGATTGTATATAAAGATATATACTAATATGTAAACTCAACATGGTTGAAAAACTAAGCTTTTTGGATTATCATCGTGTCTGGTAGTATACGTAAGATTGTAGTTTATGGCTTTTTTATAAGTCTTTGATCATATATAATCTACTTGTAATCTTAAAATTTTTACTTTAGTTCCTGAAGAAATATTGTATGTCTATATCGTAAGCTTCAGTGTAATTTAGTTTTAAAAACACTTTCACATTGAATTTTTTAGACTATATTACTTCACTAGGATGTTATTCAATATATTAGTCCTTAGATGATATACAAAAGGATGTAGAAGGTAAACTATATGTATTTACTTTTTGTCTTATTTTTTAAATAATGAATGGTATGGTAAATTCATATAAACAATTTTAAAAACAATCACAAAATAAAAAATAAGTAGGAAAGAGATCAAGATATTTATTGTGGTTTCTCTAAATAACCATTATAGTCTATATCAACTCCACAAGCTTTACTTGAGAATTTGCTATCTTCATCCTTTGATGGATGAAGGTGGTCCTTTTATCCAATATCATTTTTATCACAGCTAAAGAGGAATCATTACACTCTTCTTATTTTATCACAAATGAAGAGTAATCCTTTACAACTCTTGTTCAAGGTTAATAAAAACCATTATAATGTATCATAAGTTATTTTCTTAATTATTACATTAGCACAACCAAATACAACACAAAACATCCCTTACTTGTTCGCACCAATGGATTAGGCAAATCACATAAAACAGCCTCTGTGATATACTTGATTATTCATCTTAGCCCCTGTGTTTTTAATTCGTTCACCTTAGCCCATGTGTTTTTTATTCTCATTCAAGATGCCCCAATTAGCTATTTTCGGACAAATTTGCCCTTAGATTATTGAAATACATTTTTTTAATCTCTTGATTCCAAGGGCAAATTTGTCCAAAAATAGCTAATTTGGGTATCTTGAATGAGAATAAAAAACACAGGGGCTAAGGTGAACGAATTAAAAACATAAGGGCTAATATGAATAATCAAGTATATCACAGGGGCTCTTTTATAGGATTTGCCTTAAGGTTTCCTTTCATGAGGATATGGTACAAAAATAATCATGTAATCACATTTTCATCCTCTAATTGTGATTACATGATTATTATTTTAGATTTGAGGAATACATATACCTGAGAAAATTTATCTTGGAATTATTTTAGATTTGACCTTTCACTTCAATTATAAAAACTATACTTAGAAAAATTGATAAAATCAATTCCGATTCTATTATGATCATAATTTGAATGAAAATTATTTTTATTTTTAAATATCAATTTCAAATTCATCTCCTTAAATTAAAAGAAAAAATTTCCATTAATATGTTTGTTATTAATAAACACAAATGGTTAACAACTTCAAGTCTATCTGGTACAATGTAAAATCATTCAATAGTTTTATGAAACTAATGATGCAACAAACCCTAATAATCATCATTAGTTTCATAAAACTATCGAATGATACCTATTTCAAGCAATTCATTATCAAGCAACAAACCCTAATAATCATCATTAGTTTCATAAAACTATCGAATGATACCTATTTCAACGTTTTATTTTTACTTTACAACCTAAATGTAACTAGAATTACTATTCAAATAAAAATTAGAAAAGAGAATCAATAGCTAAGGCAATATTTTGCAGAGAGAAATGAACATGATTTTAGCTTACAATTGTTTACTTTTCCAGAGTTTATGTTTGATTTACTGGGGCATTATCTTAATCTGTAATGGATTAAAATTGTGATAATGATACTTTAAACTGAAAGAAGCAAACATTGTAGTTTACTTGAACATTGATTTAGTGTTATTACGAGTTGGTATGGATTGAATAGTATGCAACAAATATGAACATAATTACACTCAAGGAGATCCTATTTCAAATCAATTTTAAGATATGCTAAACTAGTTATTAGGACTTTATATATTTTCAATGTTTTCAAAACTGAACTGGAAATTATATTGATAAGGCAAGAAGTTTAAAGTTTTAAAAGGTTTAACCAGTGTATTAAAGATTGAATAAAATTAAAGAATTTGAAAAACAATTAAATAACATTGTTCTTATTTATCGAAAATTTTGCAGTTTAATTAAAAAAGATAATGTTAAATGAAAATTAATCAATTTATTTTATTTTATAAAAACTAATTAATTTATAGAATAATCGATTTTTAATAACAAAGATTATTAAATTAAAGCTAAAAGTTAAAAATTAACTTATTTAAAAATTTTACTGATATTTTCTTTTTTAAAATTTTAAGTAAAACAATCATTAATTTTAGGCTATGTTTTTTCCAGGGTTTATTAATGAAATGAAATGGAATGTAATATTATTCCATAGTTTAGGAGGAGAGATTATAATGGAATAGAATGGAATAAGATGGAAGATGAGAGTTTCATATTACATCTCATTTTATCATAAATAGTGAAAATAAGAAATCTCCAATTTAGAAGGTTTAGAATGGAATGTGAAATGATAAAACTATATTACATTATAAATCCTTCTTTCAAACAACATTTCACTACATTACATTATGAATTCTTCGGTCTCTTCCCGACAACAAATTTTTAATATTATATTCATTTAAACTTCATTCTATTATAAACCTCTCGATTCAACTTTATTTTATTTTATTCCGTTAAATTATTACATTTAAGCAAACGTGGCCTTAAAATAACTTTTACAGAAGTGATTTGTAAAAGAGCCTTGGTTGACATAAAAGGACGGAAAACATAAAGGAAAGAGAGAAGAAAAGAGTTAAAAGAGAGAAACAGGAAAACAGAAAGGGGGAGAGAGAGAGAGAGCTTTTATGGGCTTTAGGGAGGTTCCATTGTGAGGAAACTATTTCCTTGTTCATATAGGAGAGGGATCAGGTGAGTTTCTTTTATATTTTTTCTTTTTCTTTGGCATCTTTGTTTTATTTATCATATGTGATTGTTCTTCGCTGGAATATATTTCCTTTTTCATTTTTGTTATGCTTGAGAATTGATATTGCATTCAAATCCATTCCTGTATTGTTAAACAAATATCTGTGCTCGAGATTTTGCGAATGGTGTTATCATACAACCCAAGAACTATATTGCGTCCCCCTTGATTTCCCTTCAACGACTCTACCAGCACCGCCCTACCCTTTTCATGGTTTGTTAATTAACATGTTCAAGTTAGGTTTTTTCTGCAGATTCCGTCCTTGTTTATTTATTTAGATTTCTATTAAGAGGGAGATATGATATTTGATCTAAGGTTAATGAAAAGGTGCGTAAATTTGTTGATTATGTGTTTTTTTTTCCAGCTGGATGAAGACCTTGCTTTTGTCTACGGAAAAACATATTTGTTACGATAAACAGGAACATTTTGGTAAATGTTAGTCATTCCATTCTGTCCTCAATGCTACAGATGTTGTAGTTAAATCTCTGAAAATATGTACATCAACCATTAATGAAATATTTATTCCCCCTCAGTATGGATGATATTTCCTCTTTTATAGTGATCATACTTGATAGATTCCATACATTTAGGAACATTAGCTTGTTTAGAGCCTAACAGGTAAGTAGGTAGCAAATATGCATCCAAACACACGTATAGAAGACTATTCATTTTAACCAAATAAAAAAGGGAATTCCCACTCCACTGATTCCTGCAGTAAGTAGTCATGTCAACCAAATAAAAAATTTACTTCCTTTCAAACAAAGAACATGCTGAAGAGGATAAATGCCTATCCGTTCCAATGTTTGTTTTCTCCTATCAATCATGCAGTAAATGGAAGGGAGTAATTTTGCGTAGCTGAATCTTGTGGGAGTGAAAGCCACCTTCTCTTGGAGGTCAAATAGCAAATCTTCCACTCATAGTTGAGTGTGCTTCCAGGTGATAATGCTGATATAAATTACATACACGGTTCAATTGAAGCTGTTTCATATTATGTATCTGACCATGAGAAACAAGATTTTGCATGTGACTGGGTTTGTGGCACTGAAATTTGGCAGATGTATCCAAACTTCCATGATCATCCCAGTAACCCTGGAGAAGCTATTTTAGTTTCAAATGAGAAAAAGAATGCTGATATCTTATGCCCCTCTGATTTCCAAAGAAGTTCTCAGCTATCTACTGCTAGTACAGAGTCTGGGTACTCAGCACCAAAGTATGTATATCAGCGAAGGAAGATACGAAGAATTTCTTTCGCCTGTTCCTCAGGAGAAGTTGCCACGAGTACGAAGAGAAACGGAGAAGATTGTCTTTCTGTTATCAGTTGCAATTCTGATTCTGTGGCCGTTGTTGAGCAACATGTAACTTCTCAACTTGCAGAGGGAAAGCAGGGTGTTGGGGATCCTGGAAGTGTTTTTCAAGTATCCATTGAAGAGTCTGATGTTTTCAAATCCGATTCAATTAATGGATATGAACTGCTTCTTGGTGATTTTTGCAAAAACAGCAAGCATATAATTGCTGAAGTTGATAGTATTAATGATAGTTGTTCATCATCAAAGTCAAATATAGAACATGTTTCAGATTCTATGAGGACTGAAATTGATAATGGTGAGTGTTCCTCATCCAGTGCAATGGATATTGATGTCATGCACGGAGATTTATCATCAAAGGATCTTTGCATTTCTATACTTAAGAGCGAAGGGTTGCTGGACGGAGTCTGGCCTTGCAAGCCTGATGTTGCTGCTGAAGATTGCAGTGCTATCATCCCTTCTCGCTCATGCAAGATATGTAGGCGTATGGAATTGGTCTTGAAAATGCTAATTTGTGATGATTGTGAAGAGGCATTTCATGTATCTTGCTGCAGTCTGCGTATGAAAGGAATGCCAACAGATGAGTGGCTTTGTCATTCATGTCTCAAGAAGAAGGGTAAAATTCTCAAGAAAACTTCTCGAAGGTCTCCAAATATCATGGGTGCAAGGAGAAGATCTAGAAATTCATCATCTGCCCAAAAATCACATCCTGCAGCATTAATGTTGAGAGATAATGAACCATATGTGAGTAGTGTTCGGGTTGGAAAAGGTTTCCAAGCAGAAATTCCAGATTGGTCACCTCTACTTAATGAGTATGTTCATTTCTAAACCTCTCTTATTAATTTTCTGTACATTACTTTAAAATGGTGCTCGGTTGAATTGTGAATGTTGGTAAACCATTGTGCTGTATTTGATTTGTTTCTTCTGGAAGCCTATGGTAGACCTTGTTTCCTCACAACTAAAGAGGTTGTCGCGGTTTCATAAAAATGGTTTCTAGCACTTCTACATCCTTCGCTTAAGGATTTTAAGAATTATATGTTCCCCTCTTTATCCTTGTCTAACCATGACTTAATTGGACACAAGTTTCAATTGGAGGGAATATGTATTTGTTATAATTTGAATATATTGTCTTGATAGAAAATGGCTAACCATTCGATTTATTAGTAACTTGGCCTGGATAGAGAGGCATTGAGAAAAGGACCTCTTACCCCAGCATAATAACTTTCAAATGTAAACTTAGCTAAGCTTTTGAAAGTAAAGATTTGTTCTTTTAAACACTGCCTTGATGTGTTATATTCTTCTATTTCTCCTAATTTTATGTACACATTTTTTTTAAATTTTATTGCTTGGTATAAGAAGTTCCAATTACATATATAACATTTTGTTTTATCTTTCCCTTTTTTTTAAACTACTCTTCTTTCAGCTTGACACATGCAGATAACTTGATTCATGTTATTAGCTTTGCGCCTTACAAAAATAACAACCTAGTGACAACTTCTCTGATACGTTACACGTAGAGTCTAGGGAGCTTTAGTAGTACACAATCTTACCCTTAACTGGTAGAGAGATTGTTTCTTATAGACCTACATTAAAAAAATATATATGTAAAATATAAATATATACATATACATATATATTAAAATAATAAAATAATAAAAATAAAAAATAAAATAGACAAAAATAGTAATAATAAAAAAATAAATACATATTTATAAGAAAAAATATAAAAATAAGTAATAAAATAAATAATACAATAAATATAGAATAAGGTAAAAATAAGAATAAATAATAATTAAAATTAAAAATTAAAAATAAAAGATAAAAGATAAAAATAAAATGAGTAAATAACTACACAAACATGAAGGAAGACAAATAAATAAATCAATCAAACAAGCCATTACAAGAAAATATTTAGGCTAATTAACTAAAAGAGATGTACTACATATTTAAAGTTTAGGCTAAATACAAGACATAAGATTCGAAGAAACAATATTTAAAAGACCTATTAGAAAGAGAAGAACCTCACTAGGTGAAATCTTTTATTTGTATCCTAGTATGCCAAAGTTTTCTATTGAGGGGCTATGTCCTTGGTAAGTTCTAGCAGAGCTATATCATTCTTGATTACCTTCCTCTAGTTCTTCATCTTGTTTTCCTCTTACAATCTCTAAGTATAATCTTCTTGCATCTTCTCATTGGAACTAAACATTTGATAGAAAATGACTATCCATTTGGCTTATTAGCAGCGCCTATAGAATGAGGTGTTGAGAAAAATAAGTTGTTACCACAGTATAATAACTTTTAAATGGAAACTTAGCTAAGCTTTTGAAAGTAAAGGATTTATTCTTTTAAACACTGCTTTAAAGAGTAATAGGGTTATGTGTTATATTCTTCTGTTTCTCCTGATTTTATGTACACGATTCTTTTTCTTTATTGCTTGATGTAAGAAGTTCCAGCTTCATATATAGCATTTTACTTTATCTTTCCCTTTTTTGTTTAAACTACTCTTCTTTCAGCTTGACACATGCAGATAGTGTGATTGAAGTTATTAACTTTGCATCTTGTCTTTGGGAACCTTGTTTCTAATTGTTTTTGTTATTTTGATCTCCTCACAGTGATGTCAATGGTATTTCTGAACCTTTGGAAATGCCCTCATCAAGTGATCCATGTAGTTCACATGTAAGGATCAATTCGTGCACAAGTTCAATTCAAAGAAGTACTCAATTCAAGCCATATACTAGTTAAGGGTTTTGGAGAGAACTAACATCTAGATATGTAGGAGCTGGCGACAAACAAACCCCCAAAAGTTACCTTGGTAGGCAATTGGCTTCAATGTAGAGAGGTTTTAGATGATGGGGAAGAAGGTGGAACTATATGTGGAAAGTGGCGCAGGTATCCTAGTGATGTTCTCTCTAGCTGCTTTTGCTTAACGGTCATATTTTGTTATTTCGTGGCATTGATATAAGAGACCTGCAAGCAAAAACTTCTTTTTATTTTTGCTCAAATTCCTGTTGATACTTGTTCCAATTATTCCTGGAACAAGAAATGGCTTTCTATGCAAATGTCATTCTTGACACGAGAAAAGGTTTTCAATGCAAATGCCTCAATTATCAGGCTTTTCCAAGAATGCCATACCTCCAAGCATAATCATCTTGTTTGTATCTACTTACCAAAGAGAATAAAGAGTTAAGTAGATAAACTTTTCCCAATCAAGCAGCTCCCAAAAGTTTGTTTGGTTAATTTTCTCCCTTTCTCCTTTATTCTTGTGTTTTCTATGGAACTTTATGTATCAGTGACCAAGAGCACTTATAAGTTTTGCACATATTTTTAGAAAATGTCATTGGTGTATGTGGAAAAGAGCTGAACTTATTAAGTTGTTGCTGCAACAGGGCTCCACTTTCTGAAGTCCAAACTGATGACTGGGAGTGCTTCTGCTCCTTGCTCTGGGATCCAACTCATGCTGATTGTGTTGTACCTCAGGTGAAACTAATATCCAGACCTTGATGTCTCTAACCACTTTTCTTTGGATTGTCTATGTAGTGACGCAGAAATTTTTAGTGATCTTAAACTCTGATGTTAATTATAATCTGAAGTGTGCAAGGCCTCGAAACCAGGATGACTGAAATGGAACTGCTAGGAAACTCTATAGAGATTGCTTGTATTGATGATATATCGGTACAATTAGGACGAATACTGCTGGAGCAAAGCTCCCCCTCCTGGAAATATAATTCCCAGGCCAATACAACTAGACA
>JANZLH020000392.1:60294-79394 GCA_026770325.2 Erythroxylum fimbriatum
GAATATCTTGGCCATGTACTTTCAGCTGAGGGGATAGCTATGGATCCGATGAAAGTCAAGAGTGTCTTGGAATGGCCAGAACCAAAAAACGTGAAGGGAGTAAGAGGGTTTTTGGGACTTACGGGGTACTACAGAAAGTTTGTCAAAGATTATGGTAGAATTGCAAGGCCTCTTACAGAATTGACCAAGAAGAATAGTTTTAATTGGGGGAAGGAGGCACGGGAGGCTTTTGAGGAGCTAAAGAAGAGGATGACCACTTCTCCGGTCTTAGCCTTACCGAACTTTTCCAAAGAATTTTCAGTGGAATGTGATGCATCTGGGAAGGGAATTGGGGCTGTCTTGATGCAAGAGGGACGTCCCTTAGCGTATTTTAGCAAAGCATTGGCGGAATCGACTTATTCAAAATTAGTGTAAGAAAAAGAGATGATGGCATTAGTCCTAGCTGTTCAACATTGGCGACACTTCTTGTTGGGAAGGCATTTTAAGGTCTATACAGACCATAAGAGCCTTAAACATCTTTTGAACCAAAGAATTCCATCGATAGATCAGCAGTGTTGGCAAGCCAAGTTGTTGGGGCTGGATTTTGAGGTGATCTACAAGTCGGGAAAGCAGAATGGGGCAGTAGACGCCTTGTCGAGAATGGGAGAAGATAAGTTTTTATTTGCAACCCTCTCTGCTCCTTTCTGGGTAGACATGGAGCTGATCCGAAGGGAAGTGCAGGAAGATGCCGAGCTTAGTAAGCTTTTAGTGGCTTTGCAATAGAATCCGGAGTCAAAACCAGATTACCTTGTGAAGGGGAACCTGCTGTTTTATAAGAACAGGTTAGTCCTCTCCCCCACTTCAGCATTAATTCCTCAATTACTGCAGGAATATCATTCTACTCCTCTAGGAGGACACTCTGGTTTTCTTAAAACCTATAAAAGGCTGGCTAGTGGGATATTTTGGCCCGGAATGAAGTCCTCTATTCAGAAGTTTGTCCGGGAATGTGCAGTTTGTCAAAAGAATAAATATTTGGCTATGAGCCCTGCTGGTCTTCTTTAGCCTTTGCCCATTCCTAAGCTAGTTTGGGATGAAGTATCCATGGATTTCATCACCAAGTTACCTAAATCCCGTGGTTATGAAGTTATAATGGTTGTCGTGGATAGGCTGTCAAAATATGCCCATGTCACACTTCTGAAGCACCCTTTCACAACCAAAACAGTGGCTGAGGCGTTTATCATGGAGGTGGTTAAGTTGCACGGAATTCCTAGTTCAATATTGAGTGATAGAGATCCTCTTTTCACTAGCAACTTCTGGAAGGAAATCTTTAGGTTGCAAGGAACTATGTTGAAGATGAGCTCTTTGTATCACCCGCAAACGGATGGCCAGACGGAGGTGGTTAATAGGGGCTTGGAAACCTACCTTCGTTGTTTTGCTTCTGAACAGCCAAGACATTGGTCTCATTGGATATCTTGGGCTGAGTATTGGTACAATACTAACTTTCATGTTTCAATAGGAAAGACTCCCTTCGAAGTGGTTTATGGCCGCCTGCCACCATCAATTCTGCATTTTATTCAAGGAGAGACTCAAGTTGCATCAGTGGCAGCAGCCTTAGCAGATAGAGATGAGGCCTTGCGCCAACTTAAGCACAATTTGCTTTGTGCTCAGTCAACAATGAAGAAATTTGCAGATGTTCACAGGAGGGAGGTCCAGTTTCAGGAGGGAGACCTAGTCTATGTCAAGCTCCGACCACATAAACAGCTCACCTTAGCAAGGAACATCTGTCCCAAGCTGGCTACCCGGTATTATGGACCTTTTAAGATTCTGGGAAGGGTGGGTCAGGCTGCCTACAAACTACAACTTCCACTTACAGCCAAGGTACATCCAGTCTTCCATATTTCTCAGCTGAAAAAGGTCATAGGGGACCATCTTATTGAGCAAGACCTTCCTCAATGTTTGGAGGTGGATGAGTCGGAAAGGGCTGAACCTAAAGCAGTCCTGGCTTCACGCAGCAGCACATCTAAAGGCAGACAAGTCCAGCAGTGGCTGATTCGTTGGAGGTCTAAGCCGGCAGAGGAAGCTACATGGGAGGATGTGGATTTCATCAAGGGACAGTTTCCTTCCTTTTTCCTTGAGGACAAGGGACTTATTGAGGAGGGAATTGTTAACATTCTACCCTCTTCTCAGCCCATTCCGCCTAAGCCCATTAAAATGTATACCCGTAGGAATAAGTTGGGACAGGGGAGTCAGAATGCTGCTGCCATGTAGGCAAGGTTGTTAGGAGGGAGTGAGGTAGTTATGGTGAGAGAATGTAGGGAGGGGAATATTAGTAGGGGAATGAGTGGAGAATGATTACCTATCGATATTGTTAGGAAATTGGCCTGGACTACCAGGAGAGGGAGCTTGGCTCCTGCATATTCTGTCTATCTATACCGACATACCATCAGTACAAACAATCTCTATAGAGGTTCCTAACATAATATTTCCAACACTTCAATGGGCAAGAGTAATAGTTTCCTTCTATTAATGAGTATGAGTAGACTTTCATGGTCTACAAGTGACACAATTTTTCTGGAGAGCCTTGTTTAGAAATTGCGGCTAAGGGAAGGTTTGTGCCAATTGACATGTTGGCACCTTAGAGCACTGAAGAAGAAACCAATTGATATCATTTCTAAGTGGGTTTTTTCTGTACGCTTTAGATGATATTATCTTACCGAATATGCCACTTGTTAGTAATTGTCTTTTATATAGAAGCATATAGCAAACTTCTCTACAAGCATTCCATCATGTTCTCTGGGTTCATATTATTACATAGTTTATCCTAGATTTTGTTCAATGTCAAGCCCAAAGCTCTCTGTTGTGTGTGTACATGCAATTTTTTAGCATAGGTTTATGATTTTAGGCTCGTAAACTTGTCATTTGTTGTGCAGCTACGACCACGGCTGGAAGCTAAAGAGGGGGAAAACCAAACCACACAGGGAAGGCCATTCATTTGGAGAAGACCGAGGATGTCAACAGTTTATGAACAAAAGACTGAATAAAGTTGAATGATTCGGCAAATATAATTTTGTAAAGCTCGTTTGTACAACTGTCATCATAGAAATTCATAGCCCGCATTTTGGAATTAGATAATGCGGTACAGAGTTTTAATGTTATTTGCTGTTAGAGAAGAAAAAAGTTTTCGAGTACAGTAAATTTGAGCTACTTGTTCAGTGCATGTTTCTCCACTTGTTTTCTTCACCCTTCTCCCTTGTTAATGTGCGAAAAGATTGCTTGAAAGCAAGAGAAATCCGGTTTCCTAGTTCTGGATACTATCTAATTTGCAAGACATCAGAATAAAGTGAATAACTCGTTTCCAGTTGCTTATCTACCCTTTATCTGCTTCAATGTATCTCCAACTTGGTTACAGAGAGGTTCTGAGTTTAAGTTCATTCGTTTCTTGGTGCGGTTAGCTCAATCAAGATCAGATCTTTAATGGGTCGCTGCAAACGTAGAGTTTAGGTGTGCTTTGTGAGGGACTTCAATGCTCGTGAAATGAGTGATTTGCAAACGTTCATTCTGGTTTGATGCACTAAAACATAAAAGATTTTTTCATTTTCTCAAGATTCTTTGTTTCCGCTTACACCATAATATTTGGCGGATTGAGATTTGAGTAGCTAGAAATTGAAATTAAGAACTTTCGGCTACATATTTGAGGCTCAACATAACAGATTCTCGTTGTCACAACTACACCACGTGACCTATGCTCAATCAAGTCAGAGCTACAAATCCTGCAACTGACCAAGCCGTTAGGTCCTGTAAGCTTTATTTGAAAGCTTTCCATCTTAAGCAGGCAACATGCTTAGGCTCACCATCTTGGTTACCTCTAGCTAACTCTACCCTGTATTCTGGATCAAACCAACATTCACTACACATAGATGAGGCATTTTCACTGCCAAGATATTCTAGATATCCATGATTGTTATTCTTGAACATAGATCAGAAAGATATGAATTTTGCACATACCCAACACCTGCAAATATGAAGGAAAAATTCTGTGCATGTGTTAAAATAGTTGGAACTGTTATAAAACTTTTTCTCGTAGCTCAGCAACTGGAACATAAATAACAGATTCTTCAAGGAAGTGGGTTCTGTTAGGCTTCCTTCCCTTGCCATTTTTTATTCTCATCAATGCCTGCTGCATACTCTCTAGTCTAATCTTGGCTCTACAAAGTCTCTCCAACTCAGCCTCAGCCACTTGAATTGTCTCTGACGAATTAGAGTCAACCTTGCTCCTCAGCCTTTTTGCTTTAGCTTTAAACAGCTTCTTCAAGCTCACATCATCGCTATAATCAACACTCATCTGCATGTGATAAAATCCTAGCACATGAAAACTTCTCCATGACTGCAGAGTTTAAATCATGATATTTGTTCCGCAATTAACACCAGATTTTCCAAAACGGTTCATCATGGCTATTGCAATAAGTTTGAAATTATGATACAAAAGAATATAGCAAAAGGGTGTGGAAAAGGAAGGGGCATGGGGCGACTTTGAGCACCTCATTATGTCTGTCAGTTGTTTCGTGGGAAGCTCTTTCCTCCTCATTTATCTTCACGCTGCTGGTTATTGACTTTGGCTTCTTCCTTTGGAAGACCTTTTTCACATTATTTGGGTGACAAAATTTAGCTTCAGCTGAGGAATCCTTTAAGAGATTTTTGTTCTTAAGAGTGTCAAATCTTGACTTCGCTGATAATTTAGAACTAAAATGAACTTCCTTTGATTCATCCACCTGTTGTGCAGGAGATTGCAGCCAAATGAACTCCAAAGGACAAGAGACAGTAAAAAGAAATAAGAAAATATATGTTGTAATGTACATGATTATAAGCTCACCTTTCTGGATTTTAGAGCTAAGTAACGAGCATTCTTGAACCATTTGCTAACCTGAATTAAGGTGAAAATTTGGATAAGGAGGGATGAAAAGTTAATATTATTTCAAGTTGACTTATTATGCATGTCGTGTCATCACTTTTAGGCCATTTCTTTTGGATCAAATTGTCCGATTATCACATAGATTTGGATTGTATGATTAATACATTAAAGATGATACACTTGTCACGTCACTGAAATGTTCACATGAATTTGAAAGAGTAACTTACCTTCCCAGGTTCAAGACCCAATTCTTTTGAAAGACTCTCCTTGACAGATCTAGAGGGAAGTTCATTTTCAGCAAATGCTTGGCGAAGTTTCTGTAACCCATAAGAAATTGATGCTTTACGTTATGAGATCAAAATATGAACAAAGACATTCCTTGCATATAAATGATTGTCAAGGAAAGCTCATAACCTCAACTGCTTTGGGAGGGATTCTGAAACTTGGCCTTCTAGTTTGCAAATCTAGAGGAAGATTCTTTTCAACTTCCACGCTTTCAACTTCCTTACAAGCTTTCTCGCTTTCATACAACGTCATAAGTGTGCTGGCAGCATCTGACTCTTTTTCTCTTCGCTTTCTTTTTCCAGGACCCCAGTCTTCATCTTCACTAACTTGCTCATGCACAAGAGCCTCCTTTCCAAACATCTCCTAACGAGAAGAAAACATGATGCCATTAGAAAATGAATTTCAACTTGTCCGTTCACTAATTTGTGGAGATCCAAAGAGTTAAACCACTAGTGCTTAGTTATAGGTACTCACTGGCTTGATAATGATTAGGCATCTTCGAATTGCCTAATCCAGTCAATCATTTAAGCAAGCAGAGGACTAAAACTCGTTGTAAAAGAATGCTCAAAAACACTTATGATGGCGTCCCAACTAAAACATAGATTTTAACGACAAGTTGTGTACTGGAAAATGTTCATAATTGCTCAATACTTCATTCTACATAACAGGCTTACTCCCAATATGGTCGTTAGATCTTAATGTCAAATATACTTCTTTGAGTCATAGAATTGACTCCATAATATGAAGGGGTTTTGTGCACTCACGTCATATAACTTCTTGTAGTCAACTACTCTTCGCCTTCTACGACCACATATGATTTCCCCATCACTGGTTTCATCAGAATCCAAACTGCTATAAATAGAGGGATTTCCATAGTCCAGGCTTTCCATCTCCTGCCTCCTGGAACTTGAAGAGACTTCCCCAGCTGAAGACCAACCCAAGCTGGCTGAACTGCCAGAGTTGTCAGAAGCATCATCATCCGTGCCAGCACCACTCATGCTGTTCTCTTTCCTCTCTGGATCATAATCATCATCTTCAGAATCATCTGAAGGCCATTCTTCTTCTGGGTTTATGGTTCCACCATCAGGACAAGACGCTTCATCTTTAAAAATATCCTATTCGAAGAAAGGATGACTAGCAGTTATGAGAACTGAGCAGCAAAAGATGTATCTTGTTTACAAGAATCTAACAGAGGAATGGACCTGCCAGTTGCTGTTCACTGAGAAGTGCGTCCCCAGATGTGCATTCATCGCTTCTATAATTTCCATTCTAGATTCACAAAACTTACAAAACCATCCTTGATCTCCAGGAGGTACTGCAAAACATCCAACACCAAATTAAAGAAAGCATTTTCTTCACATCAAGATAGATCACTTAAGAACCCTGAGTAGAACTCACTACTTTCAGTATCCAATGGAGGATCAAGGCATTTTTGGTGGAATGCACAATTGCATGTTCCATCACAAAGAATGATATCGTTATCTAGGAAGACTTCATTTGATTTGCACTTCGCACAGAATATCTATACAAGAAAATAATAGCTTAAGTAAATAATGGCGTATGGTTATTCATGATATTCCTGGGTATGACCCCGTGGACTATGCTTGTAGTGCTAATTTTAGTGCTTTTGATAAACCCAAAACATCAACAACCAATAAAGATAAATATTGCAGGCTGAAAGGAAAATACATTTTGCACCGCCTATTAGCACTATTTCATTGCAAAAGATTTGAGTGAAAGAAAGTTCTTCCAGGCACAGATTAAAGGAATCTCCAGTTTCCACCATTTATCTGAAGAACTTATCAAAAAGTTTTATTCATTAATGTTATATTTTGCTAGCAAACAACTGCAGAACTCACAAAATTTTTCCAGTGCTTACATGTTCATGGGAAACAGATCCATCTGGAGCAATAACTGAATCTTCAATACATCCCACTGTGCTCAGAGAATCCAGCTGATGAATTGCTTCACGTAATCCAAGTTTACACTTCAAAATTTGCTTTTTAGCCCTTAAGAGTTCCTTTTCTGGTCTGATCTTCTCTCGACTGTGGCAGATTCCAAAGAACAAGATAAAGCTTTCAATGCTTAGATGATTGTATTGTATTTAATACTAGGAAACAAGATAGTCGACATCCTTAGAAGATCAAAATATATTAGCTCACACTCTACTAATATTTTCTTGCCACAAACAATGGTATTAAAATCAGAAGAACATAATTCCAACTGATTTTTAAAGCATTCCCAATTTCCATGTGAACTGAAGATTGAATCAGCCACAATAACCATATCAACAAAAATCAAAGAAAAAGAGTTGTGATTCTTAAAGTAAGTAAATAAGATAGCAACATCGAACTCCATAAGATATAGTAGATACCTCAGATTGTTACAGTTCCTCGAAATGATTACTTAATAAATAACAGATTAAATGAACAAAAGAACATTTAAAGGAAAAGGTTAATGCGACAAACCAACTTCTTCTCAACAAACCAAATTTCATTCTGTAACATCAAGTGGCAAGAAAAATGAAAAGTACCAAAGCAGATGGCGAGGGAAGTCAAGGAAGCTTAAGGAAAGTTGCGAGAAACCAAAGATAGATTCCTCATAAATGAAAGTTTTCTCACCTTTGACCTTTCCACCCTTCCCCCGAGTAAGCATCTATAAGGTTCTGTTCCAGCTTCATTCTTATCATCAGATACCTTGTTCTCCTCTGCAAGCGTGACGGTTCATCCAGCTCTGCCTTATTCTTTTTCTTTCTCTTATTTCTTCTCGTTTTAAGTTTTCTAATCGATCCTTCCTCATTGGCATTGTTTCTATAAGACTCTTTGCCTTGTAGCTCCGGGAAAACCAATTTCCTTGAAGACTTATTCTCAACTGCTTCAAGCAGGATGTGTCCACCGCCAATTTTTCTTCTCTTGGAGTCATTTCTAATCGCATTGCTTGAAGGAACAGAGGCTTTCTTCTTCGACAGGTTTGAAGTAGATACCTTGGGATGAGAATTTGATTTTCGTTTGTGCTTTTTGTTACCCTTATCTTTAATTAGCGACGCAAGCAGAAGAGACCCACTATCTCTCCTAGAGAAAGAAGATTTGCTTGATTCTTGATTTTTTGCTTGCTTTCCAGTCCTTGCATATTGATCTCTCATCTGTTAAAGCTGCAAAATTTTGGTAAAGGATCAAGAAGTACTAATCACAAGAATCAACCATGATCACCCCATCTAACTGCGAGGAAACTACAGAAAAACAAAAACAATGAGAAGCCTGTCTATTCCTTTTTCTCATTGAGACCAACCGAAACAAGACCACTTGTGAAGCACCCAGAAGATAAATGAAGCAATACTTCACATCTAAACCAACTTTTAGCAATGACACTAATAAAGAATGGCAAACAGAAAACCCAAAAGACCACGACTTTGCCATTATCGAAGCTCAAAAAGTAAAGGGTACCTGATGGACTACAGAATGAAACGGAAGATCATGTGAAGTTGGAGACTTTGAGAAGCCGCAGACCTTGTCTGATTGGATTTATACTAGCAAATAAAGCTAAAAATGGCCACCTATTCCAAATTCTGAAATGTGGGAATTGCGATTCGACACTGTAAGTGTTTATTAAAGGACAAAAGAAGGTAGATTGAATGATTTGACAAAACTGAGGTATTGTCGAGAAGCGCCAACCCACGGCTTTGCCTCCTCCAGGCTCTAACTTGTACTTACTTCGGTCTCTTAGGAACTCTTTTTCTCCATCACAGAGTAAAACTTCCGTGATTATTTTATAACGATCATAGCTGCAACCCCACTTCACTCTTAATTTCTCCAATTTTGAACTTTTCCTTCTCTACCTGGGATTCCAATGTAACTCCTATAAGCAATGCCATCTGTTGCTCTTCATAAAGTTGCAATCAAATCTTAATTTTTATTGCCCTTTTTCCTATTTGTCAAAGATTCTAAGTCTAAGCTCTTGGAGTTACATAATCACAACTTCTCAATTCTAACGAAGAAAAAGAAGAAATTACTATATCGATTATCATAATTCACTTTATGTTAATATAAAAGTAGATTGAATATTTAAAATAGAACGTTCGAATTGTGAAAGTAATTCTTAGCTTTCCTTTGATCTGAAAAAAAACAAATTGATTAGGATGCGCTACTTAACTATTTTAAAAAATAGAGAGATTTTCACACGCATTCATGGTGCAACTAATGACCAATAATTTATGCAAATCTAGGTATTTAGCATAGTTAAGCATTCGACAATTATTAAGATGTTGTTACTTTTTAGGTAACATCAGCAACCCAAAAACATTACTATACATACCAAACAGGAAATTCACTTCCGTGGAAGGGATTTAATTCATTATTACGAACATAAAATGAAAAGGCTCTTGGAACTCTAAACAGATTAATGGTACTTGCAAGCTTATTTAAGAGCCTAATTATATGAACGTTACAATTATAGTAATATTCATATATACAAATATCTTATTCATATGTATATTGAGTTTCGATTAGCATAAGTGTAATACAAGCATGTTAGTAATTGTGAAAGATTGGGACACTTGGGAAACGAGTCGCATTTTTCTTTACTTGACCGCTTTGCACTATTTCTAAACGAATTTCTTACTGTTTTAGGATACTGTGGGGAACCAATCACTTAAATGTTATGCTATTGGACTAGGTATTCATGTATTTCAAGTTACGTTAGGAAGCGTAAACATTTCAGAGTAAGAACATTTGGTTCTGTATTACCTAATCAGCATGGTTACTCTGTAAAGCTTTCCCAGATTGATATCAGCTTGTACCGGAAAAAAGGAAAAGAAGTCCATAATTTCCTTTACATTATATAAGCTTGTTCTAGTGTCGATCAAATAAGGATCCTGGGCTTAATCCTAGTGGAAATGACCTCGGAGTGAGAATGGCTAAAATCATCGTGGCGTCAAGAATCACGTCGAAGTTATGCTTTGATGTAAATTTTGATCAAAAACTTCGTCAGGGGAAAAAGCTATACACAATCTTTACAATGTCATATATAGCTTTTCTATCCACGTCTACTAGTCATTCCATTCGCTAAATCCAACCCAGAACGATACAAACACACATAGAAAGTGTCGAATAAAATGGAAATCCGACTCTCAACGAACTAAGCTGACAAGTATACCAAGACGAAAATTTTACCACCACCATGAATATCTCTTAACAGCAGATTGCACAGGAATTCAAGTTCAATAGAAATGTCAAATTGTACTTTATTTTATCACCTCAGACAGTATACCGCTGCCTATGAAATTCAGAAATAACAAAAGAAACCATAGCACAAATCAAAGTCATCGGATCAATACCACAAGATTCACCAGATCCTGCAAATGAATGCAATGGAGTCAGTCTGACAGCTATCCTTCACTTACTAACACAATTCAAAATCAAACATAAACAACGAAGGTTACTGCATAGAGGAAAGGTGAAGCCAATAAAAAAATAGTGAATCACTTTCAGTCTATAACAAATCCATAAAACCTATATCATTGCCAACAGAGCCTTATTAATCAACAGCATATGTCCCCATCCAATCAAATTGTGGGACCTGAATCTCCTCAAAGCACATAAAAAAGAACTTATAACATATATCATCAAATGCATATATATAAGGGATTCTAGGCAAGGAATCATCATGATATAGAGAATTTTTTCTTTTCTTACAGAGATCCTACCATTTATTTGATATTCTCCCTAGGAACTCCAATCTGGCTCCCCCTTTTTCTGTAGTTGCAGATGGGACTTCTGTCCTAAGAACCTAGTTGAATGGCAGGCTAATATGATGGACAGTATACTACCAAGAAGTACCAGGAGAGGACTTCAACAATAGGAAGTGGATTGTTTCTGTTAACGATGTCACCGCATGGTGATTGTTGAAAACAAAGATCTGTTAGCATTATATATTTCTAAGGCATCTGTACAGAGGTTAGACTTCAGAAGGTACCAGTTCTTCCAACTTCCAAGGCAATTGCCCAAGCCATTGGAGGAAGTGTCTACTGAAAATTTCACAGATAGCAGAATGCCTTCTTGGTATGTGGCTCCTCAGCAAGAGGTATCGGAAACAGTATATAATTGACATATTTCAAATGGAAATAGGCAAGAATTGTCCACAAAATCATATAGCCTAACAATAAGGAACCTCTTCCTCCGATGTTGATACATTCCATCCATATAATAGCATTCTTTTAGCTGATCACGCACTCCTACCCACACCATAAGTCACCCAAGCTCAGAAAATAAACAAGAAATATGACAAGAGAGAGAACGTCTATTAATATCTTAAAGTCACGATATTAGACAAAATGGTAATACTGTAAGCAAACTAAGAAAAATAAAACCAATAAAAAATTCCTGAATTCTCCAGAGAAATACTTGTCATCCAAACAAAAGGCAATGGACTGATTAAATAAGCAAAGAGGACTTCCTGCCAAATTGCCATTAATGCCACAAACATTTCATGTTCATCCAATCATCATACACCAGTAAACTCAACAATGCACAAACGAATCAACAAAAGAAAGGAAAAACTGCAAACTCCACTAGGAAAATACCTTCCAATAGTACAATCAATAAAACAGAAACTATGATAGATGGAATAAGTCACGCATATCAAATCAGTGATCAAACAAAAAATAGAAATGGATGACATTTGGCGTCGATAACATCCAGAAATTCACCCATCAATCAAAACCGAGACCATTTATCAAAACGAGAAATACCCAATGGCAAACAATAAAAAAATAGAAAAAGTCCATAGAACACGAATTTACCCTTATCAAATGGACCAAACAGAGGGATTGTCAAGAATCAGTGGCCATGCTCTTTGGCGTGCTGTTGGTGCTCGAGATGGCGTCGTTCCTCGGGAAGAGCGACGAGGTAGGAGAAGATCATGCCACCAAAGCAGATATGGAAGATAGGATCAGCAGAGTCTGTTTCGATGTATTTAGCATGATAGTTGTCCAATCCCCTCTTAAAAGAGTTCTTGATGTAGTTAAGAGAAAGCATCGGCTTGACGTGTTCGGGTACTTCCTTCACCTTCAAACCCTTAATCTCGTTGTAGAATTTCCTCATCGCCATTTTCACTTGCTCTGATTGGAATGGATTTGATTCGACTGGTTTTGTGTGCAAAGTGCAAACCCTAGCTCCCAATGTTGACAGGGGAATCTGAGTTTCTTATGATAGTGATGTTATTTGCGTGGCAGGCTGGGGTGTAAATTGGTATTTTGGATGGTTGTGATGTGATAGACTCAACGACGTCGTGGAGATTAAGGTTCAGCTCTTTTTTTTTTCTCTTAAAAAAAAGGAATGAATAGATTAAAATCATTAAATACCCCAGCTTTAAGCTCACATCAAGGTTAACATAAAAGCTCAATCCTACGGGGGAGCAACAAGCAGCTACAAGAATTAATTAATTAGCTAAAGTTAACAAGAGTTAGAGTTGGTCAATTAAACTAAAACAATTTGGCATATCATTCTCATGCCACCCCCCAATTATTTTTCGTTTGAAAGGAATTTCTCTATTCCAACAAATTTTATATTTGTTCTTAGCAAAACTTTTTTGATATATATGTTAGGAAATCGAGACAGAATCAGATTCCGATTGTAGTGGAATAATTACAAAACGTTTTCATATTTTGATTTTTCGAAAATCAACATCAATTTAATTCTATGAAATGATTAACATATAAATCATAACAAAATATAAATCATAATTTGTACTTTACTCTAAATCTTAATCTTTTCTTATTGTATCCCTCAAATCGTTTTAGAATCTAATCTATCTCAACTATTATAGTCGCACAAGTGTTCGACTTCTAACGGTATCTATAGAATAGGTTGAGAGAACTCTATAACTTTTACAGAGAGGATTAAGCAAGAAGTGCTAACTCTGTTAAAGCTTAAGTCTAGTTATAATAAATTTTGAACATTTTAGTAAATTCTAATTTCAATTAAAATTTAAGTAGGATTACAAATAATTCTAATTAAATATTAATTATGCCAAAATAAGATCCAATATGTGCTAGAAGAGCACGAGGCTCTTGGTCCATTAAACATGACCATGGATGTTCTTAAGGAGATAAATACGACCCAACATAAAAGGGTCGTGATGCATAGGAGCCTTGGAAGAAGAAGAACTCTTTGGCTCACATTATGTTGCTAAGCAACCTAGACAATAACATCATGCATAAGCTTAGAAAATATGAAACTGATAGGATTATATGGTCTGTAATAGTTGCATGATTTGGAAGAACCTTAGTGAACAAGATTCAATCACTTATATTAAGTTTGATACATATAAGAAGCAGTCAGATCATACCTTGCAAAAGCATACGAGGCAAATGTCAAACATGGTAAGTAAGTTAAGGGATGTTGGTCAAGAATTGTCTGATGAGCAACAAGTGCAAGCTATAATTCGCTCTTTTCCTTAGAGTTGGGAGTATATAAAGATGCATCTGACTTATAATGAGAGCATCAAGTCTATGAAATATGTTACGAGGCATCTCATATTGGAAGAAGAGTGTTTAGAAGCCTTCAAGATGTCTTTTAAGGTATATGCAGTTGGCACTAACTCACATGGAGTTTTGAATAAAAAGCATAGGCATCATGGTGGGCAGAAGTGGAAAAAGAACAAGAGACACCATCACTCTACTTAGAACCCCAAGAAGGCCAAGTGGAATCAACATGGAAAGGGTAAGCATCCCTTGAAGAAGAGGAACATGAAACATGTCAATTGCTATAATTGTGATAATAAGGATCACTTCACTTGTGATTGCAGTGAACCTAAAAAAGTATGACATTATAGTATAGACATATGTTTAGCAAATGTTTCTTGTTATAGTTTTTTAAATCTAAATTACATCCTTTGTGGATTGTAGACTCAGGAGCAACCAACCATATAGCATACGATAAAGATACCTTCGTAAGTTTTAGAAGATCTCTTATAGAATAAAATGGTTTTATGCAGGTGATAATTCCAAAGTGGCTGAACAAGGGATTGTCACATGCAAATTAGATATGCATGGTGGTTGACCCCTCATCCTACATAAAGTGTTGTATTCTCCGCAGATTCGATGGAATCTTATTTTTGTGATGATGTTAGTTAAACTTGTTTTTAATATAAACTTACATAACAAAGGAATGAATTTGTACCTTAGAATTATTTGTTATGGTTATGGTTTTATGTTTGATGGTTTTATTGTACTGGATGTTACAAATACTAATAACAATATTAGTTATATGTACAATCTTGTGGCATGATAGACTGTGTCATATTGGTCTAAATTGAATAAGTATATTAGTCAAAGAGGACCTTTTAGGTAATCTAATTCAAATAGATTTACCTACATATGAATGTTTTCTAGATGGTAAAATGGTTAGAAAACCTTTTGGAATATCTGTTATAATTCGTTCATTATGACATATATAGTCCAATGAATGTAAAGACAAGGCATGGCGGTATATATTTTATCACTTCTATAGATGAATATACTCGATATGGTCACATCTATTTGATTTCTCACAATTCGGAAGCATTAAGTTATTTCATCAAATACATGAATTTAGTAGAGAATCAATTATAAAGGAAGATAAAAGCATTTCCAGCTGATCGAGGATAATAGTACTTGTCTGATAAGTTTAAAATGTTATATGATGAAAAAGGGAAAGACAGACAGTAGACTATTCTAAGAATGCCACATCAAAATGGTATAGTAAAAAACATAATAGAATGCTAGTAGAAATGATTAGGACCATGATGGTGTAAGCAAATTTTCCAATCACCTATTGGGTGATGCTTGCTAACATCCATTTATTTAATTAATCGAGTGCCTACCAAATCAGTCACGAGTAAACTGTATAAGTTAAGGACAGACAGAAAACCTAACACGAAAACTTTTAGACCTTGGGTATGTGCTGCCTATGTTCATGAAAATTTTCATAAATATAGGAAACTAGGCCTAAGAGGAAAGAAAAGTATCTTTGTTAAATAATATGAACACTTAAAGGGGGTATGTGTTCATAGGTGAACAAGGTAGTGGAGGTGTAACTGAATTTGAATCATAAGATGTAACATTCTTAAAGAATGATTTTTTTAAAGTAGAGTGAAATATAAAGAGACCTCTTTTCATATAAGACACTTGATTAACATAATTATGATATGAAGAATCAAGATGGGGAACTTCAACCCAGTGGGAGCAATTTGGCTGTGGGAGAATTGACTCAAAATTAAATAACATTACAACCCATTGAAAGTTTACCTATAATATCTGACCTCAGTTGGAGTAATTAGAAAGTTCAAGAATCTATATAAGTTAAACCTCATTTATGATGTAGTAATCAAGGATTTATTCTCCAATGTCATTGTCAAATAGAAGGGGAAATTCACGTAATTATCCTACATGAAGATGATAAGCCAAGGAATATACATAAGGCACTTAATGGTCCTCCAACAATGAAAGAAAAAATAACTTCTTTAAGCTCAAATCAATTATAGGACTTGATGGATATCCCTAACGGTTGTAAAGCTATTGAGAATAAATGGGTTCTTAAAATAAAGTGAAATCTTGATGGTAGTATGGAAATATATGAAGCACATCTTGTGACACAAGGATATACACAATAGGAGGGAATCGATAATGACAAAAATTTTTCACTTATTATGAGGTTTGCTTCTATTAGTCTGATGTTGGCTATAGTAGCCATTTTGGATCTTCTATTGCTTTTATTGCTTCTATCCCTAGAGCGTGTCTCCAGAGCAACGGTGGGCAGAAATCCTCTTCTCCCTCCAGCAATAGCGTGTCGGCTAGTTTTGTGGTCCTCCCAAAACCCATACTTCCAGAGAATCTCTATGATTGTGGTCGGAGAGGGAATCTCTTGGCTGAGATAAGGTGATTGATAGAGATGATGGTGACTTTTATTTACGAAAAATCATAAGAGAGTAGCTTCTCCCGTCGCCGGCGATGGGAGAGGAAAGAGGAAGGGACGTGATGGCGATGGCTAAATTTAGGGAATTTACTTGAGGAACAAGGTGCTGCCATGAAAACTACCATCTCAATGAAGTTTTTTGTTGTTTTCGGTATTACACTACCACCTGTGAAAATGTTTTCGTTTTCGTTTATCTTAATAGCGATGAATCCTTGGTATGATCTGATTTTCCATTATAGTAAATTTGCTTGCTCGTCTAAAGGTATGTTTTCTTTAATATTTATCAGAGAAGGTTCGATGGCGGATCTAATCGGGCGGTGCTTGAAAGAGAGAAGAACTTGAGGCACATGTGAGGTTTTAGCAGCAACACATTGTGCCCGCAAAGACAAAGAGCATCGCCGTGCTATTTGCGACGTGGCTGCTCCTCCATCGCCTGGGTCGAATGAGCCTCTCCTCCATGCCATGCCACTGTCAACCTCGGTAAAGGTAACAGATATTTTTATAGTTTGGGAAAGTATGTAAGGCACGAAGCAACAGCCCCAGCCCCTAACACACAATTTCCAGGTGCACACTTTTATCTTATGCCTCTTTATTTTGTCATGCAAGTTTATTATCGGATGTCTTTGGGCGTTCTCTAGTTAGTAAGCTATTATTTTAGTTGTCTCCTTGTGCGTCTCCCGGATGTTTGTGGTGGTTTCGGGTGTCCGTCCCAATTGTTCAGTGCACTCTTCTTTATTTTTTTTTCTATTATATACTGGTACTATTTAGTCATCTAAGGGAGGATGAAGCTTGTGAGTAATGCCCGACCTCGCTGTGGAACGAGCCAGAGTGGGTTTTGCTCATAGGATTCGTTTTGTAGCTCTTGTTAGATCTAACAAAGAAGGTTGTTAAGGGAGAGTCAGGATTTGTGACATTGCTTCATTTTTTATGAACGTTTCTGAATAGAGTCTAGCACACCAACCGTTACCTTTGCCACCCACCTTGAGCCGACTGACAACTCTGCTATAGTAGGGCGTTGACTAAAAAATCTGCAGTCAATCTTTTTTTTTTTTGGGAAAATCCGTTGGTAGTCTGCTTTAAAACCTTCTACGTCTATTAATACAAGTCTTTTTTTTTCTTGGTTTTATTTTCAACTTGACTCAGCAACTTTTCATAAAAGCCTCCCTTCCTTCTCCTTAACTTTCATGCCTCTTCAGTTGGAGTTCTCTTCCCAAATACGAATTTGTCTTTGCGGTAGTTTCTGGCATACACCTATATATTTACTTTTATTACTTTTAATCTATTACTATTATTTATATCTTTATTGCTATTATTTTTATTCTTATTATTTATTCATTTATTTCGATTAGTTATTCATTTATTTATCAAGTTATTGGATTATTCACGTTTTCTTCATTATTTTTATTCTTTTTAGTAGTTTAATGATATTATTTTTATTTATATTATTATTGTTATTTTTTATTATTACTTGTATTTTCATTTATTTTATGTTTTTAATGAATTGTTTTTGTATCCTGCATCGTTCTTATATTGTCTCATTTGCATGTGGGTTCACCGGAAACAACCTCTCTACTATGTAGGGGTAAGGTTGAGTACTATCAGACCTCCCTAGACCTCGTTCATTGCAAGATTTCGGACTGGGTGCTGATGATGGATACTGTTAGAGTATCTCATATTGATTAAACATTAAAATGTTAAAGGATTTATAAGTGGTAAGGGTCAACTATCCAAATAATACTGTTTATAAGTGGTAAGGATCAACTATCCAAATAACACTAATGTTAAAGGGTTTATAAGTGGTAAGGGTCAACTATCCAAATAACACTGTTTATAAATGGTAAAGGTCAACTATCCAAATAACACTAGTTATTTGGATAGTTGACCCTTACCACTTATAAATCCTTTAACATTTTAATGTTTAGTCAATATGAGATACTCTAATATGCAGTTCTTATACTTATCCAATAATTAGTGCAAATAATATATAGCAAGTGCTCATTGTCGTACATCTATTAGGAGTATATGACATCTAGATTAATGAATCGATCCTAGGACCAATGTGTCCTTAGGTAGATATTATCAATGATATAAAAATTGGACCGGATCAGACTGGACCAATTCGACCGAGTTATGTACGAAACAAACTGGTTTCTAATTTAGTTTTAATTTTTGACCATTGTCAATAAAAACTGACCAGCTTCCAAACCGTTAACCGTGAACTGTGAACCATAAACTGTCTTACTAAGAAGAAGAAGGAGAGCGAGACTAGATGCTCAGAGCAGCCACTTTGTATGGGGTTTGAATGTTTGAATGTTAGAGGAGTTGATGGAAACAAAATTCAAAAACCCCATTTTAGATAAAATAAAGATAGATAAAATCAAAGTCAAAATAGAGATGGATTAACACAAGGAAGAATTTGAAATTGAACAAACCTTATTAAGGGAAGAAGAAGCATTTACTTTGATGTATGATGAAATAGAAAATGAAGAAATAGAGAGAGAAAGAAAATCACCCACTCTCACATCACCAATGGCACCAGGTTCTTCTTCTACTTTCTCTATGTGTGTATGTGTTATCTCTAAATCAAACCCCCAAAATCAAAATAAAATGACTTTTAATCATACAATGAATAAAGCACAAACCCAACGACAACTAAAGATATGCATCATTTTATGTGTGTACAACTCCAAAAGGAAGTGAGAACAACATAATATTAGCATACTCAAGACAAAGGGTGAGATCTTAATCTAGGTCTATGCATACGATAATGAGAGAGACTGAGAAGGAAGAGTAGAAAGATGAAGCTAAAGGATGAAAATAGTAGAAAAGAAAGAAAATCAAGAAGCAGAAAGATGTAAGAGGTAAGTCGACTTGTACCATGTGTAAGTCGACTTGTCCTTACTCGGTACTGATAAGTCGCCTTGTTTATCAGTGCAAGTCGACTTATGTATGGCCAGTACCGTGAGATTGTTAGTGTA
>JANZLH020000392.1:88985-103046 GCA_026770325.2 Erythroxylum fimbriatum
GAAACGAACAAGTTTTGTTTTAAGCGAAAGAATTTTTCAGAAAGGGGTTTAACGAAAAGTTTACCACAATTCAACCCACCTTCTTGTGCATCTATCTATCATTACTGAGTATTGTATTAACGTGTGATTCACTTCATTAAGAAACCAATCATATAAATAATTAACCAACCTTTGAGACACACAAAGAAAGACAAAATTAAAAAAAAAGTTCACAACCATGATATATTGTCTCCTTTTTACTAACTTATGTCTTCAAAGTCATATGACATGGAGAATGAAAAGTTGCATGATAAAGGAAAGAGAAGTTGTATGATAAGGGGAATAAAGTCACGTGAGGTAGATGGTGGATAACTAAATTTCAAATAGCCAATCAATTTAAATTGATGAAGAGAAGTTACATGAGGGAGAAGACAAAAGTAGGAGTTCTTTGTTTTCATATGGGCGTTGATTATAGGATCAAGGTTATTGAATTAGGATTAGTTAGGGTATGTCATTAGGGTTTTTAATTAAATGTAAGTTAATTATCAATGAGTAAGATTATTTAGATTAATTTATATTTATCAATTTTAATTAGAATTTAGTGAATATAATTAAAATCAAGGAAAAGTATTTAAATTAATTTAAGCTTATTTAAATTATGGAACTCGTATTATCCATATGGATCCATATTAATAGTAAAAAATAACAAGTTTGTTTTACGTTAGTGCTTACATGACACATAAAGCCAAAGACTTAACTATGTCTAAATTTTCGTTCACTTGAGATTTAAATTTTTTATAAAGTTAAATAAAGAATTGCATTATTGCTATCTAAAAGAGTTAATGTTCTCTAAGGAGTTCAAATTACAAGTAAAAGAACAAAGCTAAAAAGCTTATATAAAATAAAGAACAAAACTGAAAAACAAAAACTAACTCCAAAAGTGCTTGAACTTTAAGATTAGTGGCAACTACTAACTCTAGCAGAATCTTAACTCTAAAAGAAGTGAATTGATAGGATTATCCTGTCTGTATAAATCTATAACAGACACAATCTTATCCATTAGTTATTTTTAACTTCAAGTTGAGATGCTCACTCTAGGTGGATGACTTGCTAATAATGAGTTATTCTAGAGCTCATTTTCTTATATACACTTTTGGCCAAAATGAGTTCTCTAATTGTCAAAAAAGAATCGTGATATGAGTTTTGAATATTTAGATTTGAATTCTAAAAAATTCTCATATTCCTTTTCATCCATAGGGGGATATGATCAATAACTTAAGCGCTAGCTTGAATAAGGTATTATCCCCTTTATATATGAACCTTACTTGCCTAACCTAAGAAATGACTTGTGCTTATTTATTACTAAATCTTTGCAATATGCATTTTTTCCAAACAAAATTATAAAAGTTTATAGCTTATTAAAAATTCACCAGGTTGTGATCTTAAGTCTCCAAAACTGGTTGTAGATTTACATAAGTAATTTGTCAAAGTTGCTTCTTCCACTTTATCAATAGTATGAAGTCTTTGCTTGATGACAATCTATAGGATGAAAGATGCTTTAGGAGAATTGTTGTCGAACCATACTAGCTTCCACTAAGAGACTTTATCTACATGTTCCCTGAGCATTTCAAGACATAATTTGTTAGTGAACTAGTTTAAACCATGCTTCTTCCAAACAATCCTATCCTCCTTTTCTATTTTTGGCTTGCAATTAAGGACATTCTTCATTATGTTTGCAAAGCCCCGATGTCTACAATGTGATTCCCTTCTACAATCACTTCTTCCATCTTGGTTGTGAGAGGAATCATTCTTTTTAAACTTTCCAATCCTTGTAGTTTAAGGAGTGGTTTAAGAGACTTCTAATTTTTACACTAAAACTAGGAGCTTTTACCATTGTCATTCCTTATTTCTATTTCTAGAGACATGATATCTCTTAAAAACTTCATAATTTGATTAAGTGGTCATACATTACTTGCTTTACTCTTTATATTCCAGAAGTTTTTATCCTTAATTATATAGGATTGCATCCAATGAACTTAAAATGATTCTTTGTCATTGAAAAGCTTTCATATTCTTTTTTTCATTAACATTTTATTAGCGAGTTTGATGGATTTGATGCCCAAAGCTCTCTCTTCTTTAAACATAATAGACTATTTTTCACTTCACCTTTATCTTATTGATATTTTCTGCTTTCCTTGACTGAAATTTTTTATATGATTCTTAATCATGATGTATGACTACAAATGTTGCAATTTATTTTAAATATTTTAAAAGATTAGCATCTAATTTATATTTTAATAAGAGGTTTAGCATTAAAATGTACGTTTTACTAATCGGTAAATAATGAAATTTATAAATATATGTCTCATAATAGTATTTGTGAGTTAGAAACTTTTTTTTTACAAAGGAAAGAAAAACCAGACAGACAAAACAAAACACCTTAACTAGTGCAGTTTTATGCGGTACAAAGCTCCTTACTTGTCTCGGTGTATGTGCTCCATGACGATCGTTAGAGGTTCCTGAAGTATATGTAGACCTGGGCTGGATAAAACCGCGAGAGAGGCCAGATTATCAGCACACTGGTTCCCTTCACGATATACATGTTGAAATTTCACCTCCCATGCTCGGTGGATTAAACCACAAGTCCCTGCCACAAAAAAATTATCCTCAGACGAAACTATAATGGAAGACGAAAGAATATTAATTATCTCTAGGGAATCCACTTCGACGACAACTCGTCTATAACCGAGCGTCCATGCCAGGGTAAGTCCTGACTGGACTCCTCAGAGTTTGGCAGCTAAAGGCGAGCCCCTTTTAATGTGCTGGATAAAACCACCGCACCACTGTCCATGGCAATCCCTAAGCAATCCACCAGCAGTAGCAATGTTAGTCCCTTGTTTAACCGCTCCATCTGTATTTAACTTGACCCAGTCCTCCGTCGGTTTGGTCCAACCAACTAAATTATCCACAGGTAATTCCTGAGCCCTAAACACATAGCTTTCCACAGCCCTTGCCCTGACTATCTAATCTACGTACTCCATAATAGATCTAGTACCTTCTGCTGGCCAAATAAAGTCAGCTTCAAGAAGGCTTTTGTTTCGCCATTGCCATAAAAACCAGCAGGCTACTCCATAAATTGTAACTCATTCAACCTGTTTCACTTGTGAGTGCTTCATAAGGTTGGTTTTCACCCACAGCCCCTCATCTTGTTGAAAAATATATGTATCAACCACCTTCGTGGGAAATTTACACCAGAAGGCTTTTACTCGCGGACAATCCCGTATGACATGCAATGTTGACTCTTCTTGCCCACAGAAGTGATAACTACTATCAATTGTGAGATGGAGAGTCACTCGTTGTTGATTGGTCAGTAGTTTTTGCTTAGCCAATAACCAAATGAATGCCCTAATCTGCAGGGGCCCTGCCCATTTCTAGATTTTAAGTCCTAAAGACTGCTATTTGCATCCGTGTTACTGCCTTCGATTAAGTCATAGGTTGACGATACTATGAACCTCCCATGATTAGTTTGTCCCTATAGCATGGTATCTTCCGCTATGTCTTCTACATTAGTATGGAGCGCTGCAATATCCATACAGACTGTGGAATGGAGATATTGTTGAAACAAATTCCACTGCTAGTTGCCGACTTCATTGGTGAAATCCGCCACTGTAGCGTAAAGAGTGCTCACGGGAAGTGGAGAGGTCGCCACAAAAATTAGTGGTCTGTAATTATTCACCCAGTTATCCAACTAGAAGAAAATATGTCTCCCATTGCCTAGCTTCCATTTTATGCCTTGGCGTACAAACTGCCAAGTTGCAGATATGCCCCTCCAAATAACTAAAGCCCCTTTCCTATCTAATATGTGAGGGATGGGAGAACGATTTAGTCGATATTTAGCCCTTAAGATCCTGACCCATAAAGCTGTGGGTTGAGTAATCAAAGCCCAGCCTAGATTAGTCAATAAAGCATCATTGGAAGAACGAATACATTTAATACCAAAGCCCCCTGCTTTTTTGGGCTGACACACTGTGTCCCATTTAACTAGGTGCATTTTCCTATGCTCACCCGTTGAACCCCATATAAAATCTCTCATGATTCGCCCCAAATCATCGCAAAGTTGTCGCGAAAGTCTCACTGTTTGCATTGTGAAAATGGGGAGGGACGAAATAACAGATTGGGTTAAAGTAACTCGCCCTACTAGGGACAACACCTTTGCACGTCATCCTGCAAGTTTCTTTTGTGCTTTATCAAGGATGTGCTGATAGGTACATCTCGTTGTACGCTCATGAATCAACGGAACTCCTAAATACTTCCCAAGATTGTTCGTACTAGTAATGTTCAGGGTTTGACTGAGACGACGCGTGGTTGCTGGAGATATGTTCTTCGAGAAAAAAATCCGAGTTTTATCAGTATTCACTTTCTATCCTAAGGCCTTACAAAACACCTCCAGCGTTCTTGCTATTATAAGCGTTTGTGAATTTGTAGCTTCAGCAAAAAGAACAAGGTCATCTGCAAAGAAAAGGTAGGATTTGAGAGGCCCTGTAGGACTCAGCTTTATCGGTTTCCAGAGTCCTTGTCCCACCTCCTTCAAAATAAGGTGACCTAGTCGTTACATGCACAAAACAAAAAGGTAAGGCGAGATCGGATCTCCTTGCCAAATACCTCGTGAGGGACTGAAGGGATTAGTAAAGGTGCCTTACCAAGCGATTTGCATAGACACCGTCATCACACACTTCATAATGACACTGATTAAATTGTCTGCAATGTCTGTTAAAGTGTTTTGTATAAAATCCGAGCGAATCCGATCATATGCTTTTTCCAAATCTACCTTGATAGCGAAATACCCGATCTTCCCCTTTTTCTTGCGCATCGAGTGGATGACCTCCTGAGCGATGATAATATTATAAATTATTTGCCTGCCAGGAATAAAACTGCATGGATTCGCCTCCTTAGATGATCCAGGTGATTTTTCAAACGATTTACAATAACTTTAGAAATGATCTTATAGAGTATAGTTCAAAGGCTAATTGGTCGAAATTGAGAGATACTATTCGGGGAGGGGATTTTGGGGATCAATACCACAATGGTTTGATTTAAATCCTTTTCCCAACATTCCAATCGGAAAACTTCCTGAATATACTCCACTTGGGGCCCAACCTTCCTTTATTGCTTTCAAAAAATAAAACATTGAAACCATCGACCCCTGGGGCTTTATTAGGATTCATGTCAAAAATAGCATTATTGATTTCGGTTTCATGGATTAGCAGATTTAGGTCATGAATCCTACCTTCTGAAAGTGAAGGAAAAGCTCTAGAGATCGGAAAACAATGGAGAGTACCTTCTTTGTTAGTATAAAGTTGGACAAAAAAAGTTCTGGCTAAAAGGCCCAGTTGTACTGGATTAGATATCAGTGACCTATTTGAATCAATGAGTCACTCTATCATCATTTTCTTCTTCCAGCAAAAGTGAGGGTGTGGTAGTATTTAGTATTCCTATCGCCCTTCGAAATCCATTCACATCAGGTTCTCTGATGTCAAAAAATTCCCTCCCCACACAGTACTGGCATCAGTTCCCTACTCAGCTTTTCCTCTAAGGTTAAGAGTGAATCCAAGTTGCCGATCGCCATGGCCCTCTAAATGCCCTCTAGCTGTGCTAGCAGTCATTTTTTTCGATGGAATATATTACCGAAATCTAACTTATTCCATCACATAAGTTGGTTGGAGAAAGTGGCGAAGGATTTACTCATTGTCTCCTCTGCTGGTAACCAATACTCTGCTACCACCTCATCAAACCCTAGATCTGTTAGCCAAGCATTTTGGAATCTAAACATTGGGGATCTTATTTTTCTTGGTGGCGGTTTTTGTAAGTGGATCAATATGGGTCAATAATCTAACCCCAGAAAGGGTAAATGATGATTCATCGTTTGAGGAAAAACCTATAGCTAAGACGTTGAACCAAAAACTCTATCCAGCCTAGCTTGAACCATTCCTCGGTGCCACATAAATTTTAAGTCAACAAATCCCAGGTCATGAAGTCTACTCCTGTGCACCCAATCTTGAAACTGTTTGTTCACCACCCTCGCTGACCTGGCACCACCGCGTTTATCCGAGAGTTCCATTTTAGCATTAAAATCCCCTCCAACGAGTTAGGGTCTATGTATAGAGCGTCCCACCCATCTTAAAACTAGCCAGAGAAAAGTTTGAGAAGCAATTTGTGGGCTTATATAAACTGTTGTAAAATCAAAAGAACAAGAAGCATACTTGATAGTGGTATGAATAAATTGGCGATGGGCTATTACTACTAAGATATCAAATTCATCCTTCCATAATAGTCATATCCCTCCAAAGAAACCTTCGGCTTCTACTCTAATCGAATAATCAAACTCCAAAGTAAGAACTACTTCGTTCGCCCGAGGTCCACTAATTCGGGTTTCCAGCAAAACTAGGATACCAGGTTTATAAGTACGTAAGTAATTACACAAGATGGCATGGAATCTAGTCCCCTTGCCCCTTGACAATTTCAGATGATGATCGACATAATAATAAAAATTAAGGGGAACAATCTACTCTACTACTGAGTATGAGTTGTACCTCCTGCGTGAGCTGCCTTGTTGCCATTGCCCTGTGGCGGCGTTTCAAGCTCCTCGTCAGGTCACATTTCAGTCATGTCGTTCGGGTCACCCGACCCTATTACTAGGTCTGGAGGTTCAGTATGAGGAATGACGATACCCTCCCTAAATTTACTAATCTCCTCCTGATCCTCAAATCCTTCCATCAGCTGGAGTCACTCCGCAACCACCTGAGCTCTGTCCTCAATAACATGACTATCACAGACCATTTCCGTATGGGAAGTGATTTCAATCGCTAGATGTTTATCTTATAGTGCGGGTTAGATTTAAATTAGAGGGAAAATAGTCGATCCTTATTCTTGATGATCGCTGGCCCGGGAACTTTCTCCCTGGGTTTGCTAAATTGGGGCTACCATTTGTCCCTTTGAACCCTTCCTTGAATTACGTTTAGGCCCAGTAGACATAAACACTGTCCCCTTTTGAGTTTGTTTGCCTTTGCCAATTACCTCTGCCACATTGAAACTTTGTCCGAATCCAAAAGGATTGTTGTTTTGTGGGGCCAACATCTGTGCCTCAGCCTCATTTTCCATGCGTTCCTGTTCTGTCAGGATTGAGAACCTCGAGCCCCCTTTGTGAGTCACCTCCCTATTACGTCCCAACTGATCTTTACGTTGCATGGAGTTGTGTGGAGGATTTTGTTATACTTGCGTTGAAGGGCCATAGTTGTTGGTGTTTCCTCCTGTAAGTCCCTAATGGTCCTTCTCCTACACTCGGTTTAAGATGTTCCGGTGTAGCTTGTAACGCTAAGGACAACCGGACGCGTCATGACAGACCATGCCGCACGTATAGTAGAGTTGGGGCAGACCTTCGTAGGCCACCATGATTGTCTCTCCGTCAAGCTCCACGTTGGTGCGCAACAGAGAGCTCAAGTCAATATCGACAACAAGTCTTGCGAACTTTCCCCGATGTACCTGCAGAGTGGCTTCGTCTATTTTAACCGTATTCCCCACCAGATTACCCAGGGCTGTTAGGATCCTTGGATGGTATCGCGTGATGGAGAGATCCGAGAACCTAATCCACACCACGGCTCAGTTGATATGGCCTTGCGAAGGGCGGAACGTTGGCACCCACCTTTAAACTGAGAGCACTTGCCCAAAGATCACCCATGGTCCATGAGTCAAGGCCTTTAGATAGTCATCGTCTTTTATGAACGTCACAAGGAAATAGACCTTTTCCAGATCAGCAATCTTCATAGTCCTCGCGGGTTCCACGTGGTCTTCAACCAGGAGCTGAGGATTTGAAATCCAATTAGGCGTCCAAGCAATTTGACGACTACTGCTTTTTTCCATTGATTATCCAACTTGTTCTTGAGGTTTGTTAGAAAGCGTTATGCCCCCCAGGCAGTTGGATGATATCTCTTTTTTCGATTTCGACTTGTTTGTCTTCAGGCCAAGCACTGTCCTCGAGATTTATGGCTGCCAACGCTTCCCCTGTCACTGCGGCACTGTAGGATGGCTTAGGGCGTGGTGGTGGTTCTTCCTCACACCTGGTGTAGGGACTCCATGATAATCCCAGAGTAACAACCGAAATATCTAAATGGCGTTAAAAACAGACTAAAAATGTTCATCTTTTTTTAGAGAGAAATTAGATAGAGAAAAGGTGATATGTAGTAAAGAATCCTTTAATCCGCTGAGTAGAGTGTCCAACAATGTCCAAAGTAATAAGTGAAGTAGTGTTTACTAGCATAGGAGTCAACAAGCCAAGAGAACATTGTGCAAAGTGGAGACAACACGAGTACGTGCATGAGTGAGAGTGTAGTCTAACATAAAAAGCGCAACTATTTTTGTGTTTATAAAGTTGTCTCTTTTCCACATTTTACATTATACATGTTCTTACCCATTCTAAATATATTCTTGCTATAACATATTTAATTTATTTATTTACTTATTTTTAAATATTATTTATTTATTATTTGTATTCTTTGTCATGCTCTATTTTTATTGTATTATTTATTTTATTACTTATTTTTATTTATATGTATTACTTGTTGGTGTTTTTCCAAAGTATAATGAAATTTGTTGCAACCGTTGTTGACCAAAATTCATCATGGACGAGCTTTGACCAGCGCCCACTGAGACAGCTCAAGCATCTCCTACGCTTAACCTAATTTTGTTGCTTATCGTCCTGCCAATTTCTTTGAACCCAATGTTACCAATTTTCAGCTTGCCAGGAATGGATCCTGCCTTGTCATGACTGAGCATGGAGAATGAATGTGCATAACTTCACTTAGGAAAAGAAACAACTCCCTCCAAATAGCAAGTAACTTAACCAACGTTATTGTACCATAAAATGAAACGTTACAAGTACGTAATATGAGACCGTTGGATTTGAATAGAATTCGAGTGCAGAGATTGAACATCAAAGGGCAAAGGCATCATTTTTATGTGCAGCGTTTCAGAGAATCTTAATAGCACTATTAGTAGACTGGCAGTTGCGAACATTTGGGAGGGAACGAGAGAAAGGTGTCTGTGTGCGTGTTTGGTTTTTTTTCCCTTTTCTCGTTGGGAACACGTTTCCGGAGAAAAAAGACAAAAACCAAACACCAAATACGTCTCTCTCTTTGCTTGAATCCATTCGTACCTGTTGGTGTAACACATTTGGTTTTCTGGTTTTTCTTGGATATAATTTGTGGTCATATACAAAAGAAACCATTGCAATATTGATTGCAATGGGAACGTTTAGCAGCTTCAGGAAAGCTTACGATGCGCTCAAGGATTCTACAAAAGTTGGCCTCGCTAAGGTCAACAGTGAATTCAAGGTGATGTCTTTCTCTTATTTTGCATGTTGATTTCTGTGTATCTAATGCACCTGATTATGTTGTTATTTTATTTTCTTTTTGCGGTTTTTTGACTGCACAGGAATTGGATATAGCCATTGTTAAGGCCACAAATCACGTCGAATCTCCTCCTAAAGAACGCTATGTTCGAAGTGAGTTTACATCGTCGTTCGCCACATTTAGATATCTTATTCTATATTGTATACACTAAATATATGTATGTGATAGTGTGTATGGTTCGTGTTAGCTGTAATACGTGATATTGGATTGATTGAGGAGGTTGATCCGCATGGAAACAATATTATTTCAATGCCCAGGTTGTCTGAAAATTTTGGTGGAGCTACACGAGGTGCAGTAGGGGAGGAATTAGAACATAGATATGTGTTTCTTATTGTGTAATCCTAGTTGTGTTATGCATCATTTGTCTAGCTGTCTCATGCTTTGGTTTCTCTCTGGTGGGTTGATTCATAGGAATCCTTTATGCAACTTCAGTAATTCGTCCACGGGCAGATGTGGCTTACTGCATTCACGCACTTGCCAAGAGATTAGCTAAGACAAGAAGTTGGATTGTAATTTTCTTTGCTCCAAAAATCTTCAACGTCTATCTGTCATTTTGTTTCTTCTTTTCAAACTGTGTTTCTTCATTTCCAAAAGCTGATTCACACACGTATGGACGAGACCACTGATAGATTAAGTTAAAAATAATTACTTCTCAAGTGGGCAATACATTTTTGTGACGAACTGTACAAATGGAGCAAAACTAAAGAAAGGAAGGGTAATGAACTCTAAAAGGTAGGAAAATAGCACCCATTAAATCATTTTCCTTCTCAGACAGAAGATGGGTGATGATCAGTTGGTTACCCGTTGACATTTGTGGACAGCATGTTACCATGTGATTTTTGCCATCTCAGATAATGGATTGCAAAATCTTACAGGTTGCGGTGAAGACATTGATAGTCATTCACAGGACCATGAGAGAGGGAGATCCTAGCTTTCGGGAGGAACTGACGAATTATTCACACAGAGGAAATATTCTTCAAATATCAAATTTCAAAGATGATTCAAGCCCTGTGGGTGTGTAGCTTTCTTGACAGAACTTTTATCCCGAGTTGATGTCTTTGGATCTGGAATGTTTTAGACGGGTTTTTCCATACACAGCCTGGGATTGCTCTGCATGGGTTCGAGCATATGCTCTTTTCCTGGAAGAAAGACTCGAGTGTTATAGGTCATTGAGATACGACATTGAGGCTGAGCGCATGACTAGAGCATTGTCTGCATCATACAAGGTTTACTTTAGTGTATTTATTGAGTTTATATATATATATATATATATATGAAATAGGCAGACATTCATATTCCTTATATATATATATACATATATATATGAAATAGGCAGACATTCATATTCCTTAGCTGTGACAGGGGCATATCAGGACGCGAGTTTTGGGTAGGGAAGAGCTCCTGGATCAGCTCCCTGCATTGCAGAAGCTTCTTTATCGCCTAATTGATTGTCAGGTAAGCTACTATTTGTACGACAGACTGATCTCATTTCATGTATTAGTGTATTACACTTCTTCTATTTGCTTTTCAGCCTGAAGGAGCAGCTTATCGCAATTATCTCATACAGTACGGCCTGGCCCTGGTATGCACCGCCACCACGCTGACCTGCTTGTCCATCTTATTATTTTAGGCTTTGCTGACTCATATTACCACTTCTTATGTTACTTCAACATTAACAACTTACCATTGTTCTTCTTATGATGGTTAGGTGTTGAAAGAAAGCTTTAAAATATATTGCTCCATCAACGATGGAATTATCAATCTTGTTGACATGGTAACACTCCTACTTCCAACTAATGTCTTTCTTTAAAACTAAATGATGCAAATCTCAAACGTTTTTGTTTTCTTGTGCAGTTCTTCGATATGTCGAGACACGATGCAGTAAAAGCTCTTAATATTTATAAGAGGGCTGGGCAACAGGTTTTAGAGCTACACAACGGCTTTCCTATTATCATTTACTGTCCCCAACCAATTCTCTTATTTGCTAATTAGTAAGGACAACCACATTTCTTGATGCTCCCCTTATTGATCTTTTTTTTTTCAATTAAGGCCGAAAATCTTGCTGAATTTTATGAATACTGCAAAAGTTTGGACCTTGCTAGGAGCTTCCACTTTCCGATACTCAGACAGGTTTTTTTGCATTAAACTGATACATGCTATTCACTGTTTATCCCGCAAATGGATCTTACTAACTTTGTTCATACAGCCTCCAGCATCTTTTCTTGCAGCAATGGAGGAATACATTAAGGAAGCACCTCGGGCAGGTTCTAATCACAAGAGATTGGTGAGACCTGTTAACATGATTGAAGGCTTTTAATATACTTGTATTGGTATTCATTTGTTTTGTTTTCTTAGCTTAAATTTCGTGTTTTGCAAGGAAAAGAAGCTCTGTGTTTATAAGTCACTCAGGCCTTCATTTCTTTGAAATTTCTTGATATATGGCTAGGCTGTACAATTTTCAGTTTTATTGACAAATGCCCTATTTCAACAACAGGCGAATGAAGGGACACCAGAACGGCCAAATAAGCATGAAGAGTCTCAAGAGCCTGTAGAAGAAGCTGAAAAGGTTGAAGAGAATGAACAAGAAAAAGTTAAGGAAGAAGCTCCACCAAAAGAAGAGATTGTTGAACCTCCGCCGTTGATATCTACTGATGATATCGATCTGCTGGTAAAATTAATTTCTGTTTTGTATTCATCTTTTAAGGTTCTCTAGATTTGTAACTCTCCATTTAGTTTAAGCCTTTCTCTTCTCTATTATTTTGCTTTCTGCCTCAGTTTGATATCGCTTGTAAAGATAACTGTCTGTGATGTTAAATTGATACTTCTTGAAAAGGTAGTAAATCCCTTCAGATCACGCAACTATGAGTCCAGTTTCTGCAACGAGACTTAAATGACTTGTCTCATCTGCAATAGAAAATTTGTTTATAAGAGTTTCTTCCCGTTTTGATGCAGGGTTTGAACGAGATTAATCCAAAAGCTGCAGAACTAGAGCAAAGCAATGCTCTGGCTCTCGCAATTATTCCACCTGGTAAGACACAGGGCATAACTTATAATCCACCTGAGTTTAACATCACAGTCAAAATTTGCTCGAAAGTGGCCTAAATTGGATTGGTATTTTCACCAAATGATGTCTTGTAGGTTGAATGTATGACAAGTGAAGTACAATCTTTTTCCCTTTTGGTGTCAATGCAGGTAGCGAAAATGCGTCATCATCTCTAGCTTTGACTGAACTTGGCAAGCCAAATGCAACAGGGTGGGAGTTGGCACTCGTGACCACGCCAAGCAACAATACAAGCAAACCAGCAGAAACCAAATTGGTTAGTTTGCTTTTTCCACTTGCTTCTCCATTTCTTTATTTTCTGCATTTTGGAGAAAACTGGAGTATGACAAGTATCGAAAGAGCTGCAGATGCATTGGTATTGAATTGTGTCCTTTTCCTGTTGGTGCTTGTTTCAGGGTGGGGGGTTCGATCGGCTACTACTTGATAGCTTGTATGAAGACGAAGGAGCAAGAAGACAATTGCAGTTCCAGAATGCAGGGTATGGATATGGTGGAATGGTTGCTCAGAATCCATTTGAACAACAAGAAGATCTATTAATGATGTCCTACGGCGTAGCTCCCCCAACAAACGTGCAAATGGCAATGATGGCTCAGCAGCAGCAAATGATGCAGCAACAACAACAGGCAATGATGATGGTGCCTTACCAATATCAACCTCAATATCCTCAACAAATGCAGCCAATGATGTCTTCTTCCAATCCTTTTGTTGATCCATTTTTCAGTCCCCCGCAAAGTACAATGTCACAACTGGGCAACCGTATGCTACTGTAGTGGGCAAATCTCCATTTTTTTTTTCCTTTTCTTGACCTCATTCGGCACATTCTATGATTCTTTGGAGTGCAAGAGCCTTATCGAAAAGCAAGTCTCGTAGTATTACTAATTAAGCATCTTAGCTGGTAGTATGGACATAATATATTATGTTTGTTTTTATTGGATTTTGATTCTTAAATCACTGTGATGTTCTCGTCTCTTTTTAAAATCACTATGCTGTCCCCTCCATCTCTAGCGGTCTTTCTGTTGAGTCCAGATCTTCTGTTCAATATTACTCTGTCTTATTTTGTCATATAGAATCTCAGTCATTTATTTTACGGGACCCAAGTGGAACCTATGTAGGACCCACATTAATAAATGACTAAGATTTATTGGATACAATAAAACACCATAATATTAGACAGAGGATTTGAACTCCTTTCTGTTGTCCCCATCACCTCCGGCAATATTCATCGCGCCATTTGTAGGGAAATCAATTCGCAACCGTGCTCGTACAAGTCGACTTACAACTTGCACAAGTCGACTTAAACGTTTCTTGACAACACAAGTCGACTTGTTCCATGTACAAGTCGACTTATGACTCCTCAAGTCAGACAAGTCGACTTATGCTGATGTGCAAGTCGACTTATACTATCATTTGCTAACTAATCGGCTAATTTCTCAATCCGGGCACTTCCAATTCACAATACCAATATACCAAGTATATTATTCTTTATATTGATGTGCCAATGAACCATTTTCATTGAATCATGCTTGCCATATAGTCATACTATACATGAAATTCTTG
>JANZLH020000392.1:103499-116423 GCA_026770325.2 Erythroxylum fimbriatum
ACAAATTCATAACAAAATAACATAAATTACTTACCTACCTACGGTATTCTTCAGCTTCAATCAAACAATTTCAAATTATCAACTTCAAAAATTCCATCCCAAAACAATTCCAATTTCCAAACATTCCAAAATTCCATTCCAAAATTTTTCAAACCAATCCTGATTCCAATTTCCAAACCTATTCTAAAACAAAACAATCAACATTCACTAATTAGTAATTCATCCATTCCAAATCCTCATCAATTCAAACTTCACACTTCAATTCAACTTCAACATCGGTATTCAACTTAAATTTAAGTGGGAGCTTTTTATTATTAGAAAAGACGACAAAAGTCTTAAATTTTTATCGGAGCAAAGGATGCACCCTGCTTTCAAACAAGCTTGGTTTCCTAAATTGCTAGGGTATAACTTTGAAATTAATTATAAGAAGGGGAAGGAGAGCATTGTAGCCAATGCCCTTCTAAGCTTAGTGAAGTAGAGCTTTATATAATTATCAAGGTTTTAAAAACCGCGTCTGGACCATTCGGTCTGACCGAAAAAAGTTTGAACCGGTTAGTGGTCTGGTTCGATTTCACCTAAATAACCTCTATATATAAAAACTGGCCGGTTCAATTTTTTTTGGTCGGATCGAATGATCCGATCCGGTTTTTAAAACCTTGACCTTTACATATCAAGAACATGATTTCTACCTCCAAAATCTCACTACCCACTAAGACACGATACTTAATAGGCTCCTTATTAAATATATAATAATTACTTAGAGTTGAAAATATATTTGATATATGATTGATTAATATTTCTAAGACTTAAGACCACTCAACAGGGCAATCCGTTAAATAAAGTGATAATTATAAAAAAAATGTTATGTAATAACTAATGCACAACGAACTCGGTTTATCGTGTTTTTATTCACTTTTAACTTTGAAAGATTATTTCTGAAAAGCACATTAAGTAGCCCAATGCACATCTATTCTAAATAAATCTATTATCGAAAATTCACTTTGAGAAATTCAAATGTTATTTGTGCATAAATTCTGACCCTTAAAATAAATGGAAATATTTGAAGTTTCCGAGAAAATCTTGGAATTGCCTTTTTCCCACTCACGTATTCCTATTGTCTAAGTTGGGTTCTAAAGAGGAGGAAAATTAATGATCACGAAATAAAATACGTAGTGAAGGAAAAAAATATCTAAACATTCTCAGCGAATCATCCACTACTTATAAACTTCATTATTTTATCCAACGTTAAAAGAACGGGCAAAGCTGACTTACACGCAAAACTTCCTTAGTTATCCGTGGAAGAGATGACGGGAAATTTTGCTAGTCTTGAGTGATTTCTTCATCAACGACAAGTTCCATTGAGACTGGAAGTAAATAATTTGAACCATCCGTCCGGTTTTTTGTCAAACCAGTCTAACCGGTCTGTCACTGTATGGAACTACAGATTTTCACAAGGTTTCAATTTTTGTAACATTTAGAACTCTATTTCATATCAATTTCTGTAACATTTAGAACTCTATTTCATATCAATTTTTGTAAAATTTAGAACTCTATTTCATATCAATTTCTGTAACATTTAGAACTCTTTTTTATATCAATTTATGTAACATTTAGAACTTTATTTCATATCAATTTCTGTAATATTTAGAACTCTATTTCTGTATTATTTTATTTTTACTTATTCTTATAAGTTTTACTTCTTATTTATTATATACCAATTTTATAGCGGTTCATTATCGGTTGAACCTCTAAACCTTAAACCTTTCCTTCAACCGGTTTGATGTCCGGTCCAGTTTTTAAAACATTGATAATTATGTTATCTTAAGCTTAAACTCAATTGCTAGAAGTCAAAGTGAGTTGGCGTAATGATAACTTAATTCAAGACTTAGTAGCAAAGTTGAGTAAGGGAAATCTCAATACAAATTCCTATCAATGGAAGGATAGCATACTCAAGTGGAAAGGAAGGTTAATGGTAGGGCATCATATACAACTTAGAACCAAAATCATTACCCTAATATATAAACGTTCAATGAAAGTTATAGTTTCAAGGTACTCTTAAGAAGTTGTAAACTCTTTATCATATAAAAGACCTTCACAAATATATGAGAAACTTTATCAAGCATTCTCAAGTATACCAAAGAAACACATATGAAATCAACTCAATAGAAGGTTTGTTACAACCCTACCATACCAAAGCAATGTTGGATTGATGTTAACGAGGACTTAATAATAGAAGGTTTACCGTTATCTAATCACTTATTAGTAATCATAATGGTCATTAATTGATTTAGTAAATATGTCATTTTGCGATCCCTAAACATCCATATTCGTTAGAGGGGATATCTAATGCTTACTTGGTTAATGCGTTTAAGTTATATGGTGTCCCCGAATATATCACTAATTTTTTTTTGTGCACTCAGGGTATCCACCGACGGAATCAGTGACTAATGATAAGACCCTATATTTTTTAGCAAATTTTAGTAAGAGTTATATAGATTGCAGGAGATTAGATTACATTTGTCTGTAAATTGATGGGTAGGCTACGATTCTTAATAGGACTTTAGATACCGTGGCATCCAACTCACACTATCGTAAGTCATAACAAAACAATAGTTTTCGTCCACTATAAATTTTTTCCTGCTCATCCTTCTTTCCATTTTGTTTTAAAGTGAAAATTGGCATTCGAATTTGTTATATTTGAATAAGAGAGACAAAAAGTTTGTGTGACTTTTTATTAATAAATAATAAAAATTGTAGATTAGATCAAATTAAAAGGACTCAATATGTCAAATTCAAATTTAAATTTAATATTAAAATTTCCAAAATATTTAGAGTTAAATTAAATATTGAAATTTTTATTAGTATTAATTAAGTCAACCAAAAATAGTTGTTGCCAAAAATTGGGATTACAATTTACAAAACAATTCCCAAAATAGAAATTAATATGATTTTTATTTTTATTTTGTCTTAGATCAAGGTATCCACCGATGGACCAAGTAACTAATCCCCTCGCTGGTTTGTAGGCACCTCACAAGGTGGGACAGCTAGCCCAAGAATTTAAGGCTACTCTACTCAAAGTGAAGGATCGAACCCCTAACCTTTGGTTAAGGATGGATGAGTCTCTACCACTCATCCACACCTCTTGGGTTAATATGATTTTTATTTAAAATCAAAATAAATTGCTTCTCAGTGATATGTAATTGGTTAGGGAGAGACTATTCCATCATTGATCTTATGTGTCAACATATAATTTGTCAATATTAACTATATGTGATAACATTTAAGTAAATATTTGGATCTCCTCCTCCATTTTGCAGAGACTTCTTTACAATGTTTGTGGGCTGGTCCTAAATTCTCCAGTTTCTTACAGATTCTGAGGACTTACTGGAGTAAGCGAATACCCTTGTTTATCCCTGTATTCAGTCACTCAAAGCGATCAAATTCAAGGAAAAATAATAACTATAAAGCATGGCAGACACGTTAGAAGAGAGGAAGGCTTCACGCTCCAACCCTGTTGATCATGGATTTCAGGTTCTTCTTTTTGTTTTTTATTTTATTTTATTTTTCTTTACTCTCGGAATTTCTCGTTTCTAATAGTTGATTGATTAACTGCGTCTCGCCTAATTTCTGTGCTTTTGTTGCGATATCTCCAAAACGTAACCTCTTTTATGGTTTTGGTGCGATGTATCTTCTGGGTCTTTTGGGGGATCTTTAATTTGTAGGATTGAATTTTGAGGTGGGAATTTGTGGAGATTCTTCTTTGAGAATAGGTTTCATAACATCAATTTCTCTTTTGCTCGAAATGGCGGTTTCAAAAGCAATTCAGATAAGTACTCAGCACTAAGCTACGTTTATGGAAGCGGAGACAGTAGAGATCGGAGTGAAAAGTGATATGCCCGTTAACTTAATTACCAAAACTAGAGTCTCAAGAACTTTTAAGATCGTCATTACAATGCTTGTTAGATGTAAGAAAATGCATGTTCAGTGCCAAGTAAAATTTGTAACTTCAATTCAGAAAGGAATAACGGTGGGACGCTTTAAAATGTTCGACCATTTCTTGCACTGGAAGTACCTGTTGTCTCTTTATCGAAGTTATCATTGGCTGAGAAATACCCATTCTGCTTCTTTTCCCGTGTTGATCGTTTGTGTTTTTATTATCTCAGATACCAACATCCTCCTATTTTCCAGCTTATCCACATGGTGAATTTCAGATGGTACCAATCATTTTTCCTACACTAGTTCCAGGATTGGAACTTCAGAACCAGGAACACATAAATCGTGGGGCTGGCCTATATGCTGTGCCCGTTCCATCTTACATGGGGCCAGTTGCTGGACTACCACCAAGCACCCTTATTCCTCTTACCTACAGTATCCCAACGTAAGCGGATCATAAACCTTAACTGTTAGTTTTGGAGTTTAATTTTGATTCAGTTTAAAGAGTAATTTTGTCCTAGGAAAATTAAACACGTTTTGGTTGACTCATTTTTGTAGTATGCTTTTCCCTGCACCAAATGGTTATGCTGTTAAAAACTATGTCTACAATTATTTTGGGTTTGTCGAGTTACATCCTTAATGTTCATCCATTACTGCTTTTAGCTCAAATGACAGTTTTGAGGTCAGCAACAGAATAACAGTCAAAAAAGGCAACCCTTCATCCTTTCAGCTGGAAATTACCTGTCTTTTGCCACTGTGTCATAAGCCCATGATTAGCCTGGAAACTAATGTAATAAAGATTTCAGTAAATGAAGAAACCGCTTTGTTGATGTTTGTGAGGGTGGAGATGATGGATGATAATTAATAATTCTGTTGTATTACATGGTACATTGGACTGCTAAATAGAGTAAGAAAACATCATTCTCTTTGTGGCCGCTTAAGCAGTGGAACAAGTCCTGAACCTAGGCCAGCAGGTGATCATGGGCAAGGAAGACAACCGCAACAACAGCAACAGCAACAACAACCTGCACCTGTCATAAGGAGATTTCAAATTGCTTTTCATCTCGATTTGGTACTTATTCTTAAACTGGCAGCTGTGATCTTTTTGTTCAACCAAGAAGGATCAAGGCAAAGACTTGTCGTACTTGTGTTTTTTGCTTCTATCATCTATCTGTAAGTGTCAACTCCTAAACTTTGTCTTCTCTTCGTTTTCTATCGTTATCTTTTGATAATAATATGCACATAGCATTAATCTGCTATGCATGTACGCTTCAAGTCCTAAGAAGGGATGCCTAGAAAATGTTGAAGCACATGAGCTTAGAGTTGGAGAAACAAAAGAAGTATAGTTAAATGAAAGCAGAATGACGACTAGTAAACATGCTGCCCCAAACCAAAGGCTCATAGGCGTGTTTTTTAGCTTTTAACAGCCTTAATATTTTTTTCGGAACCTCATGCCATTTATGTAAAGGATGTTTGTTATACTCTATGTGGATTATTGTAGGTATCAAACTGGAGCACTTACACCATTGATACGATGGCTCTCACAAAGCATGCGAAGGGCAGCTCCTCCTCAACGGCCACCCAGGCCACCTCCTCCGAGGGCTGAAAACGCCCCTCCTGCTGCAAGGCAGAATGATAATGTTCCTTTGGCAGGTATTTGTTCAATATTCTGAATGGTAGTCCTATTCATGATTTGTGGATGAAGTGAGGTCACAAGGTGTATATGGATCAAAGAACAGAATACTATGCTTTACCGGCCCAAAAATGATATCAAAAGAGAGAGTTTCATTTCAGATTTTGTTCTCATCCGATATTGACTCTTTCGGTTGGTATCGGCTAATACTGACTCTAATTTTAAAAAAGTTCTAAGACTAAATTAAAAATGACTTTATAAAATTGTCTACAATATATTTGATAATAATGAAGATATAAATAATAATGTATTAAATAAAAATTTTTATGTAATTGAACTTATACAAAGTGATTATAGATTATATAATTAAATATATTTGTTTAACATAATTTAAATATTTTTAATAAATAAAATTTAAATTTTATACTGAAAATGAAAATTATTATAATAATTTTTAAAATATGTAAAGATAGCGTTTAAAATTAAGTTCACTTATTATAATATTTTTTTACTTTATTCTTAGTTTTGTATTTGAGAATTAAACGTTCTTTTTTTATACTAATTGTTGTGGTTATTGTTTATATAAAAAAAAAATGTGAAAATAATATTAATAGGAATAAAAAGATAGTTATTATATCAAACTTATATTATTATAATTTTCAGATAGTTTTGAAGTAAAGTTAAAAAAATATAGCACAATATATCGAAGGATTATTTTGTAATTTTATAAAAATTTTAAATTATTTTGTAATTTTTAACTATTTTTTGAAACGAGATTCGAAGTATCAATACTTTATTGTATCAATGTATCATAATCAAATCTGATACTAAGTTTGGTGTAACATTCATAACATTGACATAAGAATTTGTATTTATCCCAAATTATATCCCTTCAAGTTGTGTGACCTTAAAAAATATCTGATAATACTTGAGCCTAGTGTTTGGAGTTTGATTCAGACTATGTCAAGAAGTTACGTGTTTCATTGGATTTCTTTCATCCTCATATGCTCAAATTTCAAGACTTGGATTGTTTTAGTTGTTCTGGTGATAACTTGTTATTTTGATCCTTGTTACTCTTCTGACTTCTCCAGAGGAACAAGCTGGAGCTGAGAATGAGGATCGGCTGCCAGAGCATGGTAACCCAGCGGCTGAAAATGAGAATTTGGCTGAGCACGGTGGAGGTAACGGCGTTAACCACTGGTTGGGAATTGTTAAGGAGATTCAAATGATCATCTTTGGCTTTATCACTTCTCTTCTCCCAGGCTTTCACAATGTAGAATAGAAGCAGCAGTTAGAACCATATACTGTAATCAAAACCTTTTAAACCGCTGTAAAAAAGAGCTTTAGCATTCTTTGCTATAAGAAAACATTCGCTGCTTTCATTTGTATTTACGTTATAATATTTTTCATTTCTCAGTTTTAACAGCCAATGCAAAATCTCCCTTTGATTTGGTCTAATTTGGGGTATTGAACAGGATGTCTATGCAGGAACCGAGAGACCCTTGTGTGGACTCGAATGTCCAATCTTTCTTCTTCGAGTTTTCAAATATTTGAACTTTAGATGAACGAGTGAAATGAGTCAGGGAGACATGAACTGGGAAGTGAAAAGATAACACTAGCTTAAAAAATGCCATATATTGTACTCTGAATGGATGTACAACCTTAGACAAGGATGTCGGGGTCAAAGAGATGAGCAGTTGAGAAGATCTCATAAAATCTAATTGCAACATCCATTTTATCTGCAATAGTTTGATCCTTGTATTTGACAGGGCAATAAGTGGCTCATGATTGGTGTATTTGATCATTAATTTCGTTACAGCAACAATAACCATTCGGCATTTAGCTGAAGTGTGCACGCTTTTCTGCATTGCCTTGCCTTGCCTTGCACGCAAAACCTAAATAAAAATATGACGCAACTTCTTTCTTTCCCGTTCGTTTCCTTGAGAATTGAACAAAAATGGATAGGACAAGTAGAAGTCAATTGCTTAGTAGTTTTCAAGAACAAAATCATCAAAAGACTGAACCTGGATTCTGAGAGAAGTACCAGACCAGGAACTCCTTAGGCAATAGGCATGGAAAGATCAAGGCAACATAAACTAGTTATTTAGGCAACTGACCCCAGAAGACTTATTGTAACTCGTGTTTTCAGGCAGACCAAAAATATAAAACTTTGCTAAACCTGCAACTCCTCAGGAATATGTAGGAAAGGAAGCTGGCATAAACTCACTTTATTTTGCGCCAAAAGAATAGTAATTACAAACGTATCATATGTTACAAAAGTTACATCTCTAATAAAAAATTGCTAATTTTCCGAAGCTCCTTAATAGCTGTCATAGCTGTAACTTGCCCTTTGCCAACTAGAATGTTTTTCGAGAAATTCTCCAATGATCCTGCCTGACCCCGATCTTGCTGGAAAACAGATTCAATCACCTGCCAAAATAAGTAATAAAGACCAGCTTCATCTTCAAGTTGAAAAAATTTTCTGCATTTAAGCACTTCCAGATGTCTATAAAAAAGATGAGGGTTTTACCTGAATATGTTCAAGCATTGACTGGCCGAGATTCCTCAAAGTACCCATCACATTCTGGTCAACACCATCTCCCTTTTCACTAGAAGTTGAAAGACAGAGTCCATCCACAGAAGAATCATCATTAGCCGTCTTTTTACAGGCATCACTAGCAGATATCGTGGAATCAGGTTTCCTGTTTCCTTTTTCGGAGGTTTCGTCAACAACATTATTGCGTCCGAACTTCCAAAACCATTGAAATTTACCAGAAAGAAGCTTCCGATCTTTTGCACCAGTCGAAGAGCCCTTGGGAGGCTCTCTGCTACTCTCTGAATTAACACAGGCATCATAAGGATCACGGGAAACAGGCAGAACTGAATCCTCTTGGACAGCCTCAGGATGACCATCATTTTCATTGATATACAAATTTGAGGCAACACTACTCTTCTCCGAGTCAATTTCATGATCATTAGCACCACAAGAAGGACTAAATGGGTCTGAACATACAGAGGAGTTTTCCTCACTGACATAGTTTCCACTTAAGCGTCTCTCATTATCTGTGCAAGTCAAGTCCTTACTAATACTATCTTGACCTTCCCCTTCATATCCTGCAGGTTGATCATCCTTCTTGTTTGAAACCTCAAGACAGCTTGCCTTTTCAGTATCTTCATCCAATCCAAGCTCATTACATAAGTCCTCCAGCAATCTGCGTCTAACAGATGACTTGTGGTCCTTATTGCTGCTCCCAACATTTGCTGGGGATGGCTCGGATTCAGTTCTGGATAAACTCAGTCTTACTTTCTCTGACCACCCTTTTTTCCGGTTTAGAGTTCTCTTTTCTGAATTTTCTTTTCTGAGTTCTTCAGCTTTGTGCAGATCTCTCCACTTTTCTTCCCAATAGCTGTCAGGCACCACATGTAACGGAGTTGTTGTAGGAATTGAATCAACTGAAAGGGTATGACCTCTCGTCACTCTTGGTTTATTACAGATATACGTCTCCCCACCAAATAAGGGTGATGAGGATAATACATTAGTCTCTAATGCCAGAGTCTGTACAGATTTTGCCTTATTTATTAGTTTCTTCAGATCTACATTCTCAGGAAAGTTCAACAGTCTCTGGAGACATGTAGTTGCGTTCTCTGTGGCAAGAAGTGAAGATCTCAAGTGAAGCAACATAGAAACTGCGATAGCTGAGATCAATGCTCCGCGAGGTGAGTTAAAGGTTGCAAAACTAGAACCTGTATCATCTGCAGAAACTTTATCTAATGTATTGTTATCTGCTGCAAATATTTCATCCCAAACAAATAATAGCTCCAGGAGTGAAAACTCTCGGCCAAATAAAACCCTCAACCAGCGAATTGAAAAATACTGGGGTTCAACACCAAGCTCAACAAGGTGGCTGTGCAAAGATGAATCAGCAATAGACAGCAAGTGATACAGTGCAGATGAAGCTTCAATTACAGGAGGTAAGCCAGAATGGGAACCAATTGCAGGCGAGGGAGAGAAGAAATCTGCCATGGCAACTGAACCATGAGCCCCACTCATCAAAGCATCAAACATAGAGTAAGCATCATGTTCCATGAATTTCTCAGATAAGACAATTCCCAGTTCACCTTCAGCCCCATAGGCATCACTCAGCATAAGTATGGTTTGTATTTCAGGATCCAGCTCCAGGAGACTTTTAACTTTTGTAGCATTACCCTTGGAGCCAATTTCATCTTCCTCGGGATCTAAAAGTTTCTTGAATTCGAAATTATATGTCAGATCATTTTCATGAACTGATAAGTCATCAAATTTGTCAGTGAAATGGTCTTCATACTGCTTCCTCACTTCAGTTAGATGCTCTATATCGACATGAAGAACATATAATAAAGGAGCCAAAAGTTCATGCATTCCTGTAAAGGAAACCCCATTATCAGTAAAAAGAGATTAGACTTTCCCATAAACAAATATCATTGAGAACTACACCTGAACTAACATTGCAGAATTATATCCAATATTAGCTAATTTGATGTAATGTAAAACTTAAGATTCAACAATTTTAGTGTGTTCATAAAAGAGAAAAAGATATCCTATAATCACTGTTTATCTTCATGTAAACATCTTTTCATCTATGGTACACAAGGCAAAAAATGCCTATCATGTTATTTAGACATTATTATTCGGGAACTGAGCATCAAATGGACTGAGAAATTAAAAAAGAAGGTAAAAAAGCATTGACTTGCAACATTCCATGGGTAGTTCCATTTTACCTTGCTTGTAACTATATTCTGGGTGTCTGAGGCACCATAAAAGCAAAATTCTTCTCAACATTCCTTGACATCCAGGTGTCTGGAAATAACTCTCGTGTTCAGGATACAAACGTGACAAGTCCTGGTCAACTGTCTTTTCCAATTCAGCATTCCGAAAGAAACGGCTCCAGGTACTGTCTGCATTCAAGATTAACCCCATGGTCATTGTGAAGAAGAGATATACTCATAGAACAAGTTCTTTAGCCCAAATTGCAAGGGCATCGATATAGTTTTGAACACATATGAGCCCAAGTTGAAGATTGAAAAAAAGGGGGGCATTGTATATACGGATGCTGAATATCAATCACCAAAACAACATCATGGGATCAAGCAAATAAATCTGGCAGACACAAACTAAAGCAAAAAGAGAGAGAGAGAAACATCTGTCGGCAGCGCAGGGCTATTTCTTAAGCAGATAAACCCAAATAACAAAAGAAGTCTTACCCGGGTTTTGTGAAAGTGGGTTATCTAGAACAAGATCAGGCGAATTACTTTCGTCCTTTTTAATTTGCGGATCAACTAAGAGACGTCTTCTTAAAGCAGCATATCTGAGAAGACAAGAAATGACCTCATGTTAGAGCTCAGTGGCATAGCAACCACACATATTTATCTACTACAGAGATGCCACAACTCAGGAGTATTTTGTGAAGTCGTGATCTTTAATGATACTGCCAATCGTACAAAACATATAAGTTAGAAGGCAAACAATGCCTTACGGATACTGATCATAGGCAAAAAAAATAAATCTTTCAGTAAATGGATAAAATGGTGTTTTTATAGTCTTGAAACAAGAAAGAAAAAGAGGACTGAAAATTGCCGAGAACGAACCTACAAGAACAGATACTCCACCATTACAAACATATAATTACCTGAATATAAATCCTCAGATGATTATTTTTTCTAAAAATTAAAAACTTCACCAGCCACCCCACATCAAACAAAAAGTTTAGGAGAAGAAAGGTACAAAGGTTTAAAACCTTCTGCGACAATCAGCCGTGACTCTGCGAAGATCATCAACCGACGAAGATGAAGGCAAAATCCGGAGATTTATGCGCCACCGCACACCTCTCAAATTAGGAAAACCTAACTGATTCTCGTCGGATGGCTTCGAACACCCCAATTCCGGCGAGGCCTTTTCAATTGCGGCCGGTGACATGATTATCTCAAACAAACCAAATTACACAAAAACCAAGCAAAGCCCACCAATTGCAGCTCTAACCCACATCAAATCATCAAAAATCTTACCATCAACATGAAACGAACCCATGAAAGGAACGAACTTTATATGGGGTTCTAGAGATGAGAGCTTTTTGTGCTAAATAACGATCCTTCTGCGAGATAAGACAAAAGAGAGATAATTCGGGAACGAAATAGAGAAAGAAGCAAAATCTATGGAGAGAGAGGGGGAGAAAGGGGGTTTGGGTTTGTGACTGGAATCAAAAGAACGAGTATGGTATTATGGAGGATTGCATGTATGTCTGAGGCGTTGGTCATGTCCTTGAAGGCTATTCAATTGTTTTTATTAGTTCCCTGTTCTTTTTCTTGAACGTTTCTCTAACTTTTCTGAGACACAATTGTCAATTGGACAACAAAGAATGTTGTGAGTTTTGATTAAATTCAATATTAAGATAGTTGTTGCTGATCATACAGAAAATTAGTTTCTTTCCCATATACTATTATGTGATTTCACTCATAAGATAGGCATAAATTCCAACTAAACCCTGACTTGTAAGTAATTCTGGTGTGAATTTAATATTGAATTTAAATTTCACTCATACACGGCAAATTAATAATTTTTATTACGCTTTTTTTTTATTCGAGGAAACCCCACAGGCAGGTCAAGCGGGCTCACCTCTCAGAGGGCCAAGTGGCTACACCTAACAAAGGGCCAAGCGGCTACACCCCATCACAGAGGACCTCACTAGTTCTCCATCAATAGGTAAAACCCCGGCTGCCCCAGGCTCTTACAAGAGGCGCAAGCAAGGAATCGAACTTGGGACCTAACCGAAGTCAAGCCCCGCTCTCAACCATCTAGCCACACCCCTTGAAGGTAATAATTTTTATTACAGAATAAACTTTCACTGTACGGAATGAGATTAATAGGTTAAAATAATAATTATGTTAAATTAGTCATATAATAATTTTGAATTTTTCTATGATGATGGTAATTACATTCACACTATGTTAAAAAATTACTATGTTTAAACAATTGACTATCATATTTATTGAAAACTATGATTATATTGTAATTAATAATTTCTAAATAATAAGTGTAGTTAGATCTTATTTTTAAATCGAAAACTTTTTTTGTTTATTTATACCGATACTATTTTTAATCTATTTTTTAAATAAACTAATTAGGTTGATGCAGTTATATTGAATTAATTTAACACATTCTATTTGGTGAATTAAATTCATATTCAATTGATAATATTGTTAAGTTCTGGTTCTGCCGGATTTTGGCCGAACTGTGCGTTGCCGTTGGGATCCATGAATCTGCTATCCTTGATGAAGATCTTGACGTGAAGATACCTGCAAAACAAAGGAAGGCACGTCGGGGG
>JANZLH020000392.1:118986-133396 GCA_026770325.2 Erythroxylum fimbriatum
GGTTATATATATGTGTTTAACGCATGTGTTTTATACGTTTATGATCTGTATGAAATGCATGGATAAGTTTACATTTGCTACAACTATGCTTAAACCGCCCTTGCCTACATACTCTGAATGTGTGTCTCATATAAACTCCTATGAAGCACGAAACATAAGGATGTCAATTTTGACCCCGCCTGCCCCGATTTTGGGTGGGGTTGACCAGGTCATGGGTGGGTCAAGGTTAGACAGAGCACTAGCTGACCCGTGGCCCGATCATAACTTTAAAAATGATGTCATTTTTGACATTTTTAAAATATATATATATAAGATGGGTCGGGTGCCTTGCCAAGAACGACCTGACCCATTGACATCCCTAACGAAACATATATCTCGAGAACATTGGCATTACATTATTTACTCTTGTTGCATAAAGGGAATCACCACAAGGAAGAAACAATAATTGTGATACAAATCGTTTTTCTTCACAAGGTAAAGGTTTCTATCCAACTTCAACTCATGCTACTAATCCTTCATCGAATCAAGCACTTGTAAGGATTTGTCAATTATTTCAGCAACAGACTGGAAACACAAAGGTTCTACACAATCCTCATCTGGAAGTAGGCCTAAGGAGAGTCGTCCACCACCACCAGGCATGCGACGAATGACACCAACAGAACGTGAGCTATACAAAGATGAAGTTTGTCAATGGTGCAATCGACAAGGGCACATTGCGAAGATATGTTAGGGATTGCTACGATCTCCCAACAAATCCAATGATTGACTTCAAGCTTTAGTAGCTCTCACATTGGATAACTCACTCTCAGATGTTGAATGGACAATTGATACTAGAGCGTCAAATTACATGGCTCATGATTTAGGTATATTTACATCGCTTAAAAATTATATAGGTCATGACTTTGTTGTTATTGGTAATGGAACAAAACTTAGAATTGATGATATTAGAGAAGTGCCCATTACTGATGGTAAGAAGACACTCTCATTAATGGAAGGATTACATGTCCAGAACTTACACAAAATTTGTTATCTATAAGTTAGCTCACATCACAAAATAAAGTGGACTATGAATTTATTGATAAGTTATTTTGTGTGATGGAACAAAGGGCGGGGAAGATTATGCTCGTAGGAAAATGTAAAGGAGACCTATATATGGTGCCTAAAGTTCAATTTGGGTTTATTGCACAAAAATCAGCTCACACCAAAGAGGTTTGGCATCACCGTCTGGGTCATCCACAGGACTCATCGCTACATTGACTAGTGTCGGATGGCTTGATATCTTTAATCTCTAGTAATAAGGATAAACATCTTTGTCAAAGTTGTTGCATTGGTAAACTTAGCAAATTGCCCTTTCATTTATCTGAAACAAATGGTAGTGAACCGTTTGCAAAAGTACATTGTGATTTATAAGGACCTGTCCCAATTTTATCTTGATGTAAATTTTGATACTATGTGTTGTTTGTTGATGATTATTTTCGATACATATGGTTGGCCCCAATGAAATCTAAGGCTAAATTTTTGATATATTTCTCTCCTTTAAGCAATTGTGTTTCGTCAATTCAACAAGAAGATTAGGGTGTTTCACTCTGATAATATAGGGAGTTTGTTAATCACAAGTTTGGAAACTATTTTCGCAGTAACGATATTGTTCACCAATTGTTCTGTCCTTACACACCAGAGCAAACTAGGAGAGTGGAACGACGACATCTAACTATAAAAGAGTTAGGAATAACAATGTTATTCTACAGTGGTTTGCCAAACTGCTTATGGATAGAGGCTTTCTCCACTACTACTTACTTAATAAATCGATTACCATCATCTGTACTTAATTTTTCTATTCCTTATTTTAAACTATATGGTGAGAATGCTAATTATAAAATTTTCGAATTTTTGGTTGTAGATGCTTTCCCTACACTTGGGACACAAGTAAGACAAAATTCGATTCCAAGTCTACTCCTTGTATTTTTATAGGGTAAAGTGACAAACATAAAGGGGTTTAAATGCTATCATCAAACTATAAGAAAGATACTTGTGTCTCGCCATGTGGTTTTTTATAAGCAATTTCTACCATATAAACATGTATACCAGTTTAAGCAATACCACAAGGAGCGACAAAAATTTCTTGAAGAAGTGAATTTTGATGGCGACGACAAATGTGAAACTTTTGCACCGTCCACTTTAGTGTCAACAGTTGACCTTCCAGTTCCCTCTCTTCCTGCTGCTAAGCTGATTTCACTGAGGGGTGTAGTAGCTCAACCTTCTCATGACATTCCTAACGCCTTCAATGGTTCAGATGCACATGGGACAGATATAAACGTCGAGTTCGACTCTGAATTACATGTCTCACTAGGATTGTGACAATAATCATGAACTCTTGGTGTTAAATTCAACCTCTATCGATTCCAACGTCACATCTGATCCCTCAGCATTTAGGTTTGTCTCCTACCCTAACTCAAACTAGTTTAAGTTCCTCTATTGCAGGATCTATTGATGACAATGTTGAATAGCCTAATCGACATCCAATGCGCTCACACTCTCAGTGTTGGACCCCAAACTTTTCTTGAAAGTTAGAATTATTAAATGATATTAAATGAGGAATTGGTAGTGATTTATTCATATGCAAAGAAAAGGAAAATTTTTGAATTTGAAATGATATATAAGATTAGGGTAGTGAATGTAGTAAGCTGATGAAGAGTGAATATGAATAAGTTGGTAGAAATGAAGTGGAAATGACTAGAATAAAAAGAGTTGAAATGTTGGTAGCTAAATCAAGTTAGTTGTGTTTAATGTTTTATTTGGGCAATGTTAATTGAAGCAATTACAATGATATTTTGAGATTAATGCATGAAATGGGTGTTTTGTGTATGTATGGATTGTGGGTGACATCTTTATGAGAAAGTGAGCTAGTACAATTACTGTTTATGTGGCTTCTTTGAAATTTGAATTTCGGAGACTTTAATGTATTGGGGCTAGAAATGCCCACTAGAGCTTTTTAAGAACTTATATTTTGATATTAATGCAAGATATTTAGATTTCATTTGTGTTTACCTATGCTTGTTCCAAAAGTTACTTTGCTTGTTTTTGCAAATCTCCATAAGGGTAGGTTTTGTGTATGTTGGCTTTGAGGCAAATTCTGGACTGATATAGGCTAAATTGGATCAAGTAGTTTTCTTGAAAGTTATAGAGAAATTTCATAGCTTTCCAACGATGTATGGTATGCCATTTTTTGATGTGAGAATTGAAAGATATGAATTTTTTTTAAGGTTGTATGCTGTTTAGGATGGCAATTTCGGGACAGAAGTTTTGCTTGGATTTTTGACCCTCATAGAGGTAGAATTTGTTCTTAGGGTCTTCATGAAAGTTGTAGGTTATGTTTTTATCTTTTTATTGATATAAAATATGACGTTTTTGGACAATGGAGTAGAGACTTATGATGTTTAGAAGTTCTGTTATTGTTTAGGATGACGTTTATCTGACAGATACTTTGAGGTAGTTTTTGACTCCTTTAGAAGCCGATCTAGTTTTTAAGCTCTTCATAGAAGTTATAGAGTTTTCTTTTAGGTTTCCATTGATACTAAATTTGCAAATTTTGAAGTTCTAAAACAGAAGTTATGAGTTGTGGAAGTTGGGTTGTCGGAAGAAAAAGAACAGAGTTTTCGAAGTCAGTCACTGTAGTCGACTTAGTCGACTAATGGCCTTCGACTAGTCGACTAATGCATGTAATTTTTGCATCATGTCTCCCTGACCCGACCTCTTTCCACTCTTTTGCTTATAACTTTTTCTTCTAACCTATGATTGACCTGATTCTCGTTGGATTCCTAAGACATTCCTCTACCTCTCCATAAAGATTTATGAATTTTGAGATTAAATTGAAAAAGATTGATTAGATCAAAGTGAGAGGATCGGTTGAAAAATTCTGAACATACTTCAGTATTTTGGTGATATCTCGATTTGTAGAGATCCGAATGAGGTGATTCTTGTTCCTAATTAAACTAGAGACATGGGGCTACAAGTTATCTGAAGGAATCAAATTCCAATTTAGGCCCTAAGTCTTTCAATTTCTTGAGCGAATTCGGGTGTAGTGTTCAGTCTCGGTTTAATTTTTAGCCCGAAAGTGTTTTGGCCAATACGTCCTTATTTCTGACCCAAATTGAGCATTTTTGGAGTCGTTAGAAACATAAGGTAATGAGGAACAAGTGTTGTGAAGAAATTTTATTGAAATTTCTTTATGAGCTATCCCAAAATCTGTTCGGAAGTAAGTGAGATGAGTTCGTTTTTGAGATCTGGCTTGGTGTGGGCACACCAACTTTATGAGATGCGCGCCTAGATGTCACGTAGAACGTCGGCACGTGACTCACAAGAGCAGGGTCCCAACACTTATGGTATCAGAGCAAGGTTACAGGTGTTATGTTTTTCTGAAGAGTTGAATTCTGAAAACGGGATCCATCACTCAGGCTGGCATTGTCAATCCAAATCTTAAGTATACACTCACTATGACATATGGTACTATTCTAATAGAATCCAAAACGATCAAAGGAGCTCTTGCTCATGTTGGTTGGAGACAAGCAATGCAAGAGGAACTTACAACTCTTCATGACAATCAAATGTGGGATTTAGTTCCCCGAACTCCTGACATGCATGTGATTAGGTCTAAATAGGTTTACAAGGCAAAACTTTGTGCCGATGGCACTCTAGATCGCTTAAAGGCCAGGTTAATAGCTAAAGGATTTCATCAGATCGATGGAATCGACTTTAATGAGACATAACCATCATCAAACCAAGTACAATTAGATTAATTCTTAGTATTGCATTGGTTCGGGGCTATATAGTTCGACAATTAGATGTCAAGAATGCATTATTACATGGTGTCCTTACAGAAGATATCTTTATAGAACAACCTTTTGGGTTTGTTGATTTACATCTTCCTAATCATTTCTGCAAACTCAAAAGAGTTCTATATGGCTTGAAACAAGTTCCAAGAGCCTAGTTTAATTGTTTTACTGCTTTTCTTTTAAAACTTAGGTTCCTTTGTAGCATAGCAGACTCCTCATTATTCAAGTTGCATTATTCTTATGGCACAATACTTCTTACTCTCTATGTTGATGACATGCTTGTCACAGGATCAAATACTCAGCTTATTGATGGATTTGTATCTCTTTTACATACAAAATTTTCAATGAAGGACCTCAAAACTATTCATCATTTTCTTGGCATTGAAATTCAACATAATGATCGTGGTCTCTTACTCGTGCAATCTCAATTTGCCTACTATATTCTGGAAAAGGCGCAGATGTTAGATTGTAAGCCCACCATGATGCCTCTAATGTCCAAAACTCATTACCTCCTCAAAGTACACCATTGTCGGATCCAACACCATATAGAGCTATGATTGGATCCCTTCAATACTTGACGTTCACCAAGCCAAACATCTTTTTCAGCGTTAATTTTGCTACTCAATTTTCTTAAACACCAACATATTATAGTTTAACTCTGGTTAAGCGCATCCTTTAATATATTAAAGGGACATTAAACCTTGGCATGCAATTTATAGCAGATACTACACTTGATTTGTGTATTTTTTCTAATGCAGATCGGGGGGTTGTTCACTAAGTCGTCAGTCTACAACCTGGTACTACACATTCCTTGGTTGAAATATCATCTTTTTGTGTGCTAAGAAACAAACCATCATTGCTCGCTCTAGTACAAAAGCTGAATTTAAGGTCATGGCCCATACTGCTGCTAAACTCACTGGGCTTACCTATTTGCTTCGAGATTGTGTTGTTACTTTACTAGCACTGCCTCTTCTTCTGTTCAATAACCTCAGTGCATTGCACATGACAATAAATCCAGTCTTCTATGCCTGCACGAAGCACATGGAAATCAACTACCACTACGTACGGGAACGTGTTGCACTTGGGTTGCTAATCACTCGACATGTTCCTTCATCGTATCAGCTTGCTGACATTTTTATCAAGTCTCAATCTCAAGCTTCTCTACTCTCTTTGCGCACCAAACTTTGCCTCGAACCTCAGCATAGTTTGAGGGAGGCTAATAATGCAAGCTTATATCTTGAACATAATGATATGGGTGAATGGAGCGATAAGGTTGAGGACTCTGAAGAACATACGATACAACTTAAAGGGTGTGTCATTGCTAGTGAAACAAGGTAACCCCGTCCAGTTCTAGTGGTAGACAATCCTACAAAGACGCTTTATTATTAAAGCCTAAGAAACAACTAGCCTAGGTTATTTACTAGGTTGTTAGGCTATTTCATGGGTTTTCTTTCATATATATATATATGTACTCTTCAGCCATGTGTTAAGTGTGGAAAACATATATCAATAAAACAACAATTCTTCAGTAGCTATACTCTTCAATTTCTATCGATTTTTTCTAAGACTCTTCGTTTTATGAGGGTCTGAGGAGGGTCATCGATATAAGCAGCCTTTCCTTTGCATTTTTTTAAAAAGAGGTTATTTATGTGATTCAAACTTATAATCGGAAGGAGCAACTTTTACTAATTGTTCCAAATCTCTCTAATGTTGAATTTTTTGTTTAACATAATTAATGAAATTAAGTGTTTTTACGGTAGTTTAGTCCTTCCCTACCAAAGCAACTCTCATATTTTGAGTTGCTTCGCCGGATATGTAATTTTAAAACAGATACTTCATATTATTAAAAAAAAAAGTATCCTAAATTCCTAGTAGGTTTTATTACTTCAAATTTTGAGGTGCAATTCCCGAGTCACCCGCCCTTTCTCAACAAAGGAAAACAGAATATAAACACACAAAACATATATTTCTTGTCGAGAATAAGTCCATTTCTAGAGATGAAATTATTTGTTCTCACCTGTGCCATTGCACAGCATCCACACATGAATAAGTCCATTTCTGGAGATGAAATTATTTGTTCTCACCTGTGCCTTTGCACAGCATCCACACATTTAACAATAAATAAATAAGACAAGAGCTAAATATGTGGATGATTATAAAACAGACGATTTCGTGCCGCATTTCGGGTCCTCAACCAGCCAATAAAAGTACAAAAAGAGCTAGCTGTTCTGGTCCTGGTAGCAGGAACAGAACAATATAGAGTAGGTACAACGTAGGCTTTAGCTATAGGCTTCTATTTTCAATGTATTTCCCGAAGTTGATTTGTCATGTAAGAGTTACATCAAAATTATTATGAAAATCTTCTGAGACAAAAACTCCCATTCCGTACGTACAGAAGTATACTATTTGAAAGCTCCAACTAATATAAACCAGAAAGAGAATGTTGTGCGGGGGCTCCACCAAACGCCGCCCTCAACTTGTGTTTTGCATGCGTTTTGACTTGTGTGTTTACGGGCATTGGACAATCATCATATGGAACCAAATTGTGGCTTTCACTATCAAATTAATGCACTGTGATTTCAGCAGTCGGTCGTCGTCCACCGACCGGGACTCTAGCAATTAATTGTAAATTCTGCGTTAGCTGTAGGGATATTATGGTTTCAAGTGGTGCAGATTTCAAAGTGGATAAGTGGAGCATTCCAAGCCAAGTTCGAATGTGTGCTTAAATAAATTACACGGGATTCAACTAAAGATGTTCTTGCAGGCCTAACGTATCTCTGTTCTATCATTTTCATCACCGTCACTCAAATCTTCGTACTAAATCAATTACATGGACTCAACCAAAGTAGTAAGTGCAGGTCTAATGTGTCTGTAGTTTGATCTCAACTAAAGTAGTCTTTACAGATCTAATGTGTCTCTATTCTTTACTAATTATCTCAACTAAGGTAGTAGTTGCAGGTCTAATGTGTCTCTATTTTTTACTGATTAGTAATTATCATTCCCTCACCGTGACTCAAGCCTTCAAACTCTTGAAATAGAGGCCTCGTAAAACGGCTTATTTCACCACTTAGACCACTCACTATCCGGAAGGAGTTCAAATTAACAGTTACACTTTCTCACAGCATAACAGTTACATTTTCCTGTAATATAAAAGTTATACTTCTATTCATAGTAAGGGTCAAATGTGTGGGGAAGTATCATTGATTCTAAATTTCTGAACATGTTATGGACTTGGCTGGCTTGTGTTTCTTCTCAATATCTTGAACAGCATCGATAAGAATATACATGTAATCCAGAGTTTTGGTCATGACATCTGTTAGAGAGGTCCATGTCCATCTTGACTTCAATTCCCTAGAGAAAAATGGTATTTTACATTATAGAACCAAGAATGTAACAACAAAAGAGGGTTAGTGCTTTCTTACAAGATATGCACACAACTGGCTGAACTTGTTAACCCCTCTGCTTGGTAGAGATTTACCAAGGCTTATGTAGCTCGATGCGGGCAACATTTGATTTTGAGTAAGCCACTTGTAAGTCAATTCATTGCCTATGGATGAATAAGGTATTCTGAATCTAAACAATTCAAGCTCCAGGCCTCTATAGAACCTCGGAAAGCTTGAAATGGTATTATGCAGGTTGTTACTCCGATCAGAAGATGAGAACTTTCCTTGCTAACTTTCAGGCAACTGTCAATTTGTGAATCTGTAATTTTCATTCTTCTGTACTTGGCCAGGTAATGCAGGTAGTTTTGCCCCTTCTGCAGCTTTTGTTTGCTCTTTTGCTGCAGGTAGGTTTTGAGATTTCAAGCAGAACTAAATTTTCAAAATGGATAAATAAGTAAAACCCGGCTTAGTAAAAGGAAGAAAGTTGATGTAAACAGGGTTTGTAAGCCATTCAACACATGATTTCAAATAGCAGCCATGTTACACAAGGTCAAATGGAATTTTAACTTCTGATGCATGTACAAGGTGTTTAAATAAAAACTTAAACAGAGAGCATCATACCTTCATAAAGGATTAAGTTAAGTGACTGGGAGAAACTTCACCAGTTTCCCAACTTAATGTCTTGAGCATTCCGTTTATCTCTTCAACCATTGAATGTGAAAGATCACCCATTGTAAACTTTTCAAAAGCTCCTCTCACTTCAATCAGACTATGGGCAGGCTCCTTCTTCAATCCACTACCCTTTAGCATCTTCCTCGCCTCTGCAACATAATCCCACATTTCATCTGAAGCATAAAGGTTTGACAACAAAACATAGGGTGAAGTGGTTGAAGGCTGAAGCTTCAGAAGCTGTTTAGCCAAATATTCCCCCAATACAACATCCCCATGCAGCCTACTAGCAGAAAGCAAACTTCCTAGAACAACAGGATCATGCCCAAAAGGTAAATTCTTCATGTAGTCCACAGCCTTGTGTAATCTCCCGGCTCGTCCCAATAAATCAATAAGACAAGAAAAATGCTCCATGTTAGGAGAAACGCCATAGGTCTCCTCCATCGAATCAAAATAAAACTGACCTTCATCTACTAGCCCTGCATGATTGCAAGCCGTTAAGAGGCCAATGAATGTAATAGAATCTGGCTTTACCCCCAATTTCTTCATCTTTTTAAAAAGGTCAATGGCCCTCCTTCCAAGCCCATGGTTTCCAAATCCAGCTATAATGGTATTCCATGAGACAAGGTTGCTATTGGGCATATTGCTGAACACAGTATGTGCATTTTTTATGCAACCACACTTAGCATACATGTTAATTAGAGCGTTACTAACACCAACATCTTGAATCACCGTAGTTCGAATTAAAAAACAATGAATTTGTTTTCCATGGCGTATTGATGCTAACGCAGCAGATGCAGCAAGTGCGCTAGTGAAAGTAAAATCATCTGGCTTCACCCCATGTCCGTTTGTCATCTCTTTGAAATTAATCAAAGCTTTTTCAGGATGATTACAATGAGAACAAGTGGCAATAAAGGTGTTCCAAGAAATCAGGTCCAGCTCTTCAATCCGTCGAAAAATCTTCTCAGCCTCTTCTATCAGCTGAAACTTTGAATACATCGTTATTATGACATTACCAACAAAATCAGACACGTCAAGCCTAAATTTGATTGCTTGGCAATGCAACGCTGCTCCTTTCTTTATATCATTCAATTCGGTGCAAATTCCAAACACTCCTGCAAAAGTAAACTTGTCAGGTAACAAACCCTGTATTTGCATGAGTTTAAACGCCCCGAATCCTTTTTCCGGCTGTTGGTTCTCCGCAAACCCAGAAATCAGGGCATTATAAGAGACAGTATTTGCCTCGGTCGACTCATTATGCACCAAAACGGCATCATCCCATCGACCACATTTCATGTACATAGTGATGAGAGCGTTGGAAACAAAACACACATAACCATAGCCAACCTTCAAAGACAGAGCATGAACTTGTTGCCCTGGAGGCAATGCAGGAATACTAGCGCACGCACTAATAACACTGCCAAAAACAAACTCATTAGGCTGAATCCGCATTTGGGAAAAAAGGTTTAGCGCCAATAGAGACTGCCCAGCTTGATCATAACCAGAAATCATAGCAGACCAAGAGACAAGATTTCTAAAAGACATTTCGTCGAACAAATTACGAGCGTAGAATGTATCGCCACACTTAGAGTACATGTTAACCACATGATTGGACACAATAACATCAGATAGCATGCCCGTCTTTAATGCAACAGCATGAAGTGAAAGGCCTTCCCTCAATGCCTTGAGTTTTGAGCACTGGTGCAGCAGGTATCCAACAGCTTCTCCTCCCGCCATCTCATTTAACCACCTACAAAACCGTAAGACAAAGTAGGCCCAGAATTTAGTTCCAGACTTCACATTGGAACATGGGCTAGGTTCCCTTGAGTCAGATACATTTTGAGTCCAGCACATGTCATTCTTGTAGGTGAAACCGAGTGGAGTCCATAAGAGGATGGCATCACCATACCATGTGAAGTAAAGTTGATGCAGCAAGCAAGTTGTAGAGCTCAGCTAGTCAGCTGTGAATTGTGATGGTAATGTGGATGGATAGATAAAGGCAAAAACTATGATTGACATGAATCTAATTGTGAGTAATCCAAACATAATTACAATAATATTAAAATTACAATTGCTATAATGAATACTTTGATTTATTAAGTATTATCTGGCACCTAAATTTTTAGTTTGGAAACATTTTCTCAACTCTCAACGCCAACGGAGTCAGTCACATGCGATGTACAAGCAAAATGACAACTTGGGTGGGGGAGGGGGACAGGGACGGGGACAGCCCTCGCAGTCACATGTGCGCTTGTGATCAAACAGCTCTCGTTGAAATAAATATCGGAATGGTTACTTTTTTAGGTATAAACAATTAAAATTTTGTTATTTATTAGGATATCCAATAATGTCACTGTTAAGTTTTAGTGTCGTATCGTATGGTTGAAGGAAGAAGGAATTATGATAGAGCTACTGTCTTTTTCCTTATATTACTTTTATTTTTTAAAATCAAAGACTCGTGGGGTAGGGCTCTCTTTTTTTTCATAACACATCTTTTGTCTTTTTGACCAAACAAACCTTTGCTTTGCCACTCTTTAACTTAATTGATTTTGTTTAATTTTTAAATTAAACAAAAAGCCTATGACCGTTTGCGTTGAGAGTTTATCCATAACACGCTAGAAGCCATCGGTCTCCCGAGTTCACTTATCTGGGTAATTATGTAGTGTGTTACGACGGTGACTACGCAGGTGCTTTGGCAGGGTTCGATCTCGGATCCTATTAGCACCTCCAAAGGCCTTCGTCAAGGCGACCCTATCTCGCCCTATCTGTTTGTTCTTTGCATGGAGCATCTTGGTCACCTGATCTCTAGGAAAGTAGGTTAAGGTGCTTGGAAACCCATGAAATTGAGCCCTATAGGACTCCCTGTCTCACCTTTTCTTTGCAGATGACCTAGTTCTGCTCGCGGAAGTTACGGATTCCCAGGCGCAAGTGATTGCTTAAACGTTAGAGGAGTTCTATCGTCTTTCCGGACAGAAAGTTAACACTGCTAAAGCTAAGATTTTCTTCTCCAAGAGCGTTTCGTCGGAGACAGTGCGTCGCATCAGCTAAGCACTTCACATCCAACCTACCCACAACCTTGGTCGTTACCTAGGTGTCCCCTTGATTCATGAGCGTACCAGGCAGACCTCTTACCAACACATTCTTGATACTGCCCACAAGAAACTTACAGGATGGCGCGCCCGACAGCTGTCTTTAGCCGGTCAAGTCACCCTAACCCAATCTGTGCTCTCGGCCCTTCTTGTGTACATTATGCAAACTGTACGCCTTCCAGGGAGACTGTGTGACAAGTTGGAAAAAATCATGCGGAACTTCATTTGAGGTTCCACGGGAGAGCAGCAGAAAATGTCCCTAGTTAACTGGGAGACAGTTTGCTAACCCAAAATCACCAGTAGGCTCGGTCTTAAGCAAATTCGGGCTACTAATGATGCTTTGTTAACCAAATTGGGGTGGGCTCTGATCACTCGACCGACGGCATTATGGGTCCGAATCCTTCGCTCTAAATATCGCATGGACCCCTACCACATCCCTGCCACGGTTGATGGTGTCGAGGCCTCGAGATCCTGGAAGGGCATTGCTGCCACTTGACAGTACGTTCATCAAGGCCTTAAGTGGACTCTGGGCAATGGACGAAAAATCTGCTTCTGGCACGATAACTGGCTTCATGATTGGGGGCCACTACATACTGTGGCAACCTCTCCGATCGCAGAGAGCAAAATCTATGCTACAGTGGCAGATTTGTGGCACGAAGATGGCAGCTGGAAGTGAAATTTGATTCAACAATACTTGCCAGCTTCAATCTGTCTGGCTTTTGCGGCCATGCAACCCAGTGGTGATCCTACCGCCAACGACACTTTTAGTTGGGGTCACACTGCGAATGGCACCTTCACGGTTGCATCTGCTTATGCATTAATCGAAGGGCACATCCCGGACGTATCTCCTGGCCCGTGGAAAGTTATCTGGAAATGGCCGGGACCCTAATGGATCAGAACCTTCCTTTGGCTCGCTACTCAACAGAAGCTCCTTACTAACCAACAGCGGGTAGCGAGGCACATTGCGTCTGATAGTAGCTGCCATTTTTGCGGGCTGGAGGAATCCACCTTATATGTTCTCCGGGACTGCCCGCGAGTGCACAATTTTTGGGGGAATTTTCCTTCGGCCCTTGTCGATAGAGACTTTTTCCACCAGGAAGCGGAGATTTGGGTGACGACCAACCTTCTCAAGAGGCACCGAGTGGCGCATGCAGCCTGGTCCCTTATTTTTGGTGTCGCTTGTTGGCTACTTTGGAAGTGGCGAAATCAAAGCCTTTTTGAAGACCGATTTACCTGGTTGGATGATGCCCCCCGAGCGGTTTTGGCGTATGTAGGGTGGATCGTTTGCACGTGGGACGTTGAACGTCAAGTGTTTCGTAATCAGGGCCTTTTGGTGGGCAATCAGGTAGGATGGACCAAACCACTGGGAGAATGGGTGAAGCTCAACATGGATGGTACTTTTAACCCGAGTTTGGGTATTGGTACCGCTGGTGGACTAATTCGCAACAGTCAAGGCCAATAGTGCGGCGAATTTTTCCAACACATCGGTTGCAGCTCGGCTCTCACTGCTGAGCTTTGGGAAGTCCACTCCGGCCTCACCCTAACTTGGTATTTGGGGTTTCGCCGGGTCATCTTAGAAGTGGACGCCCTAGAGGTCTTTCAACTGCTTTTATCTCCCTTTCCTGAGACTGATCTCAATCCTTTGTTATTGGTAGGTACCCAGGACTTTCTCCACCGTGATTGGGAAGTACAAATCGAGCATATTCATCGAGAAGGCAATTGGTGTGCGGATCAGTTGACTGCTGTTGTTGTCCAGGGCAGCCCAAGCCTCCATATATTCCAAGAGCCCCTTCGGCCCCTTCAGGCTCTCCTCTGCAGGGACAACCACAGAGTAGGGTACCGATGCGCGTTGCGTGTTTTAGTTTATCTGTTTTAGCTTTCCCTTGTATTAAAAAAAAGCATGGCTTAACAAGAACAACGAAAGTTTTCCCAGTAAGCATAATATCGGCAAACACTATACATAACACTGTAATCCAAATCTAATCTACACCTTTTATTATTCAAGATATACACGGAAATCGAGAAAACGAATTATACAGATAAGTCTGAGATGGGCTGATGGAGTTATAAAATATGTATAACTGCGTACGTGAAAAAACAAATTAGTATCAAACTTTTGTGCTCTTGCTCTGTCTAAGACAATAACATGATTTACTTTAATAGCAACAGGGTAAACAATTGCCTTTTATGTTTCATTGTCGAGAAACGAGGAGTGGATCAATTGGTCCAGATTGGTAAGGAGAGTCTTGAGTTCGAGTCACGCCAAAGGAGGGGAAATAGGCATGTTCCTATTGATGATCCTTTAGCTCCCTGGGCACAGCTCCTTGATCGGATCAATTACGGACGCCTCGCTTCCAACGGCAGTGTGGGAGTTGGAGCTACTAGGAAACCTGGGGGCTGATGGGAACCTGATGTTGAGTTGGGGGGCCAGTGATCA
>JANZLH020000392.1:133496-150551 GCA_026770325.2 Erythroxylum fimbriatum
TAGTCCGAAAAAACTCAAATGGGTATCTTGAATGAGATTACAAAACACAGGGGCTAAGATGAACGAATTAAAAATACAAAAATTAAGATAAATAATCAAATATATCACACGGACTCTTTTATGTTATTTGCCGGTAAGGGACAAGAAAAACCCAATAATTGATGACAATTGTTTCCTTATCACCCTTCCCGTCATCTTCGCTTCTTTTTTCTATTTAATTTCATTTTCTAAATTTTGAATAAGTATTAATCCTGAGAAGTGTGATAATCAAAAGTTTTCTTCTACTTCCGTTATTAACTAACAATGTGGCAGTTAAGATCAACAAGATTATGAAACCTACTCAATTCACACTTGAATTGAAGCAGTCATTCCTACTCTCTGTTCCTTTTTTGGCGCAAACACGGAACAACGGCATCACCACTTCTGTCTTTTTAACTCCTTCTCCAATCAGACACACTCTTTCTTTTTCTCTCTCTATCACTCCTTTCCTTGTGCGCTTAGTATAAAGCAAATGGTTAATTGCATCTCGTCCGAACCGTTGTCTAGCCATAGCTAAGCTACCGTTTTAGCTTCTGCTTTCAACAAACCGAAAAAGGTTGCACTGTGTTTCGCTCCATTCACTCTTGTTACTGCCCTTTTTTTTTTTTCCTTATTCGTTTCGTTTGTTTCTGTTGTCTGTAAGTGGAAGATGGTAATCAAAAACTGGATAGGAATGTTAACAAAAATGTAAATTAAGAAGCTGCTGTTTAGGGGTTCTGCTTTTTCTTTTTTTAAAATTTTTTTTGGTAAGGTGGTTAGCTTTCTTTAGTAGCTGAAAGGTCAGGTCTAGATCTTTCTCTTCATAGTCTTTGCTGACAGATAGAGGTGATTCATGATTGGTCTTTCTTGTCCATTTTTCATCGTTTAAAAATTGTTTCTTTCAAATTTTCTTGCATGTTTTCATCCTCGTTGTGGTATGCAGATTTGCTCGCATAAGTTCGTGAATGTAAATCAAGTCGCTACTCTGATCAGATCACTCATCACGCTGTCTTTCTCTCTGGCTCTGGTAATTCACTTGATTTAATTCTATTTTTCCTTCTGTTTTGGCTTCTTTCTTTTGAAACATTCGTTGATTTTATGAGTCTAAGCTAAATGGATTTGTCAAGTTCAGTAATTGACGTTGAAGCTACTTAATTTAGTGGCGGTGGTCGCTACCAGTCTCTCTTCAAAGCACCTCTATTTAAAGTCTTATTCATCTGCTTCGTACTAAGCTAATACATAGCATTTATTTCCGTTTTGAAGTTTCTGATGTTGCAAAGTAAATCTCTTTTGGTTATTGTAATTTGTGGTGTTTTAGTGCTCAATTTTTGAATTGTGCTTGTGAGGTCGGATTTGAGATTTCTTCCGCTACTTGACGTTCCACTTATTTTGTGAACTTATTAAATTTCTCAGTTAGTCTACCATTGTTACTTTAAGCGCTTTTCTCAAATCGTGTTAGACTATGTTTACTTTTCTTTAATTTCCACTTTGCAAATAATATCAGCTAAGAGTCTGAAATTTTACCTGTAGCAATTAAAAGCAAATTAGTTAAGTTAAAAGATGTTATCTTTATAAGCTTTTGGACAGAAATAAGTTCTGATCATCTTGGTTTATGTAACTCGTGCACTTCTGCTATTTTCTGTCTGAAGCTAACCGGTTGCGATAATGTTCTAGCAGTAAGCTGTAGGCAGCGACTGAAAATGTGGGTAATAACCATCTTGTTCGCACAACTTGTCTTCTTTTCTCTATTCGTTTGTGGGATAAAAGAGATCTATATTGTGACAATGGAGGGAGATCCTGTGATAAGCTATAAAGGAGGTGTCCCAGGCTTTGAAGCCACTGCCCCCATATCTGATGAAAAGATCGACACTACCAGGTATTTGAAACCATAAATGTGCTTTCTGCGACTATGAAATGAATTTTCAGGTGTATACTCATTGTCACTATGCTTTAGGTTCATATATTTGCTTATTGTCGAAATGGATGATTAGTGTTCCATCTCATTTGCAACTTATGCTCCTGTGTTATGTAATTCAAATATTCTAGTTTTGACCATCAGGACGGAATTTCCTCAATATATGCACCATAGGCTTCTTGCATTTATCATATTCTGTCATCTAATGTAGTACATGCCCTCAACTCTTTGCCGATTTCTTTTACACCCACCAGTCAAGTTCCATGTTCAAAAGAAAGTGTTTAGCAGCTTGAATTCTGTATGCAATTTGTTTCCAAACTTTCTTTTGGTGATGCAACCAAGCTTCTAACCCGTTTCTAGTTCCCTTGAAAGTTTACAATATTATTATTGAGATGCACTCTCTATATCAGAGGTTTTGAAGTAGTTGTAAGGAACTATTTTAACTCTTGTCCCTCTACCAGTGAGCTGGTCACATCTTATGCCAAGCATCTTGAAAGTAAACATGATATGCTTCTTGGTACGCTGTTTGGCGGAGGGACCTACAAAAAACTGTACAGCTATCGACATCTTATAAATGGATTTGCAGTTCATCTATCAACTGATCAGGTGAAAGTTCATGTCACCCATTTACTGTTTGTCCCACTGTTAACAAATGGTTCTCCTTTTAGAAATCATGTTTGCTTACGTAATTTCAATATATTAGTAGGCAGATATTCTAAGACATTTCCCTGGTGTAAAATCTGTGGAGAGAGACTGGAAGGTTAGGAGATTCACAACGCACACGCCACAGTTTTTGGGTCTTCCAACTGAAGTTTGGCCTACTGGAGGTGGCTTTGACAGGGCTGGAGAGGATATTGTGATAGGTTTTGTGGACTCAGGAATTTATCCATACCATCCAAGCTTTGCAATTCACAATGGTGGTCCATATAGGCCTCTTCCGAAGTATAAAGGAAAATGTGAAGTTGATCCTGATACAAAAAGGGACTTCTGCAATGGAAAAATAATTGGAGCCCAACATTTTGCTAAAGCTGCAATAGCTGCTGGGGCATTCAATCCCACCATAGATTTTGCTTCTCCTATGGATGGTGATGGACATGGAAGGTTAGATCCATTTCGTAAAAAGTGGAATTTTATACTTGCATTTGTTGTGCAAGTTGATACAGATATTTGAATCACATATCTAGAAACATAGCACTTAGCTCACAATTATAAATGAAGTGTGCTTGCCTTTATTAGAGAGAAAAGAAAAAAGAAAATGGAAAAGGAAATAACCAAGATGTAATTTCCATGTTTAATTATGTGGTCGAGCTCCTCAATTTTTTCTTTTCATGGAATAGGAAGGATGATAAGATAGATCTTTTAAGCTATTTCATTGAAATGATATCCCTTACCACAAAAGCACAATCGTGGTGATATTTTTCATAATGTGAATACAATAACTGCACTCATCATCAAACAATGAACAGCTAGTTAAAAGCACAATCGTGGTGATATTTTTCAGAATGTGAATACAATAACTGCACTCATCATCAAACAATGAACAGCTAGTTTATCATCGTACATGTAGTCTAGAAAGGTTCGCAGCTGATTCGCTATAATATTATTATTTTTAAGTTCTACCTATTGGTTGAAAAGACCCCAAATGGTATCATCAATACCAGCCTGTACTGTGATTATTGAAAAACGTCGGAATCATTGAACGAAAACTTTCTGTTTATACTAGTAAATTTTATTATCATTCTAAATTTATGTTAGTTCTGATGTTCAGTTGGTTGAGGGCATAGTTTTCTGATGACACTGCTTGCTTTGCCTACATTTCATTGCTGTTTCTACATGTACATGAGCACAACTTCTTGCAGAAATATCCATTTCAGTTAGAAATATTTTCTGTTCTATATTGGATTCATTTTTTATTCAACATTATCATAGATAAATGAGTGATATACAAGGAAAAACAAACAGGCAACAATTCATTGAGTGCCACGAGAGCAGATCCATGAGAAAAGGTCTCGTTGACAAAACTAAATATTGTTGATATGCTTGAAGTATTTTTCTGGGTACCCCTAGAAAACTAAGAAAGACTATGGACAAATTCGAAAAAGTCCACTTATTCATGTTAAAATCTCCAAGTTATGGTGCACAAAACTGGATGCTCCTCCTATCTTTGGGAGAATATATGCTATGATCTTTATCCTTTCTGATAGTATGAAATACTGTTCTGATTAACATGCCTGTAAAGTATATGTAAAGCAAGATGTCTTCTAAATCTGATACCATGTTCTCTTTGCCTTTGTCACCGGCTACCAGTCACACAGCAGCTATTGCAGCGGGAAATAATGGTATTCCAGTGAGAATGCAAGGCCATGAATTTGGAAGAGCAAGTGGGATGGCTCCTCGTGCTAGGTACGAACTATAGCTGTTGCTGAAATGTGCTGTTGGAGCACTTCCCTCTTTTACTTTTGTGTAGAATGACCAGTGCGATTGCATTTGCATAGGATTGCTGTGTACAAAGCACTCTACAGGCTTTTTGGAGGCTTTGTAGCAGATGTAGTAGCTGCTATTGATCAGGTATGCCGTTACCACTCTTGGCCAATAGCACATAACACAGTGCAAGGATCAAGTATTGCTGCTTAATTTGTTTCAATTCTTGCTGTTTTTTCATGGTTTAAATTCCGGCTATATAATTTCTTTCGTCCATGTCTTTATCCTCATGCAATCATATTAAGATACTCAAGTAAGCGGCGAAATAACATAACCTATCAATTACTTGGGTATAGTTACATTGAACTCCTCCTAGATTCCATTTTGTCAACTAATTATCAATTTTTGGGTATACTTTTTATGCTAGGGGTTTAGATTTCTAAGATAACATTCTAAACAGGCTGTTCATGATGGAGTGGACATACTCAGCCTCTCAGTGGGTCCAAATAGCCCTCCAGCAACCACCAAGACTACATTCTTAAACCCATTCGATGCTACACTTCTAGCTGCTGTAAAGGCAGGTGTATTTGTTGCACAGGCAGCAGGAAATGGAGGTCCTTTTCCAAAGACATTGGTTTCTTATAGCCCTTGGATAACATCTGTGGCGGCTTCAATTGATGACCGCAGATACAAAAATCATCTAACCCTGGGAAATGGAAAAATCTTGCCAGGAATTGGTTTATCCCGTAAGTTTTACAGACGAACTTCCTCAAGCATCTTGTATTTATCAATTGACTTCCTGCCAATTAATTCATTGGATTTTGGAGTCATAATCTGGCTCTTTGAGAGCTGAAAAGGTCAATGGATTGATGCAGCCTCTACACATGCTAATCAAACGTACACCTTGGTTGCTGCCAATGACGTGTTACTTGATTCTTCCGTAATGAAGTACAGTCCTTCAGATTGCCAGAGACCAGAAGTGTTGAACAGAAACTTGGTTGAGGGCAACATTCTTCTTTGTGGTTATTCCTTCAATTTTGTTGTTGGTACTGCTTCTGTTAAAAAAGTATCGGAAACTGCCAGAAGTCTTGGTGCAGTTGGATTTGTTCTTGCTGTGGAAAGTGTCTCTCCGGGGACCAAGTTTAACCCTGTCCCTGTTGGTATTCCTGGAATTGTTATCACAGACGTAACCAAATCCATGGTAATATTTTTCTTTAATGAACTTTTGACCATGAACTTGCAAATACTATTGCATATACTTGAAAGCTGACTTTGTGATTTCTTGCAATCTATGGTCTCCTTTTCTTTCTGTGATCTTTCTAATTTTGAATCTGAGAGTTCTAATTACTTCTTGGATAATTATTGGCATTTAGACTTAATTTGCCAGAGTAGCCATGTCATTTATTTAAGTATAATTATTCCAAAGTCATATCAATGGAAAATTGGAAACTAATAAAGCATTATTGTTTATTTTGCTATATAAAGTTCACTTCCTTTGACCGCATTGAATTTTTTTATAAAAATTTTGATCAGTGAATAAATTGTTTTCGATCCCTATTCTTTGCTCAATCTCTTTTTAATCACACCAGATAGTTTCTTAAAGGATTGTTCTAACTACTGATATTTGGGTTTTGATCATTGCTGCCATTCTAGGATCTTATAGACTATTACAACATCTCCACATCAAGAGATTGGACTGGAAGGGTGAAAAGCTTCAAAGCTACAGGAAGCATTGGAGATGGTTTGATGCCTATTCTCCATAGATCGGCACCCCAAGTTGCCTTATTCTCTGCTCGAGGGCCCAACATAAAAGATTTCAACTTTCAAGATGCCGATCTCCTCAAACCAGACATCCTTGCCCCTGGTTCACTCATTTGGGCTGCTTGGTCTCCAAATGGAACAGACGAGGTAAATTATGCTGGTAAGTAATTTATCCGATTCTAATAAATGCTTCGATAATAGCCATACATGCTCTAAACATTGAAGTGTGGGTTAATGCCTGGCTTCCCTTCAAGTTAGTGACTCCAGGGGTGGAACTTATTGAAGGAGCATTCTACACCTTAAGTACTAACTTGCTTGTTAAGGAGAGTTTCAAAACTTCTAGTTTCGTGTTCTCAAATTTTGTGTATAGAAAACACGTGCGCCTTTCAAATCTTTCTTTGTTTTCTGGTAGGTGAACTTTACGGTGCATGTTCTAATGCATCTTAATGACAACAGTAAAATATATTTTGCACTTATTTGCTTTGGGCAGGGGAAGAATTTGCAGTGATATCTGGAACTAGCATGGCTGCACCACATATTGCAGGTATAGCTGCCCTTGTAAAGCAGACGCACCCTAGCTGGAGTCCTGCTGCAATCAAATCAGCCTTGATGACAACTTCAACAATGCTTAATAAAGCAGGGAGACCTCTTCAAGCACAGCAATACTCTGAAACAGAAGCCACCAAGCTGGCCAAGGCTACTCCTTTTGATTGTGGGAGTGGTCATGTCAACCCGAGGGCTGCTCTAGATCCTGGATTGGTTTTTGATGCAGGTTCTACTTATCTACCTCATGACTGCATTTGTTATTTCTAGGTTCATTCTCATCTGGAAAATTCTAAATTCATACTATTCTTTTTCATTTTTTTTAAATATTTTGGGAACATAATGAGCAGCTTTAGTATGCTGAACAGTCCCTTGTGAATTCCGGCAAGGTATTCGGCAATATTTGTTGATTAGCCAATAATTAAAGCTAGATTTTGTGGTGATTGTTGTACGATCATGAATAAAGATTTGTATGGAAAGCAAAGGGGATAATAGTCCCATTAAAGCTTCTTTACTTGTTTAGTCTACCGAATCCCGCTGTATCTTTAATGTCTTCCTAATTTGCTTGTGCACAGGTTATGAGGATTACTTGGGCTTTCTGTGCTCTACTCCTGGAATTGACATCCACGAGATAAGAAACTACACAAACTCACCCTGTAATAACACCATGGGCCAGCCATCAAATCTGAACACTCCATCCATTACAATCTCCCATTTGGTGAGAACTCATACAGTCACTCGCACAGTTACAAATGTGTTCGACGACGAAACGTACGTGATCACGGCCAGAATGCAGCCAGCAATTGCCATTGAAGTTAACCCTCCAGCAATGACAGTGAAACGAGGCGCATCAAGGACATTCTCAGTGAGTCTTACTGTTCGATCAGTGACTGGATCGTACAGTTTTGGTGAAGTTCTCCTGAAAGGAAGCAGGGGGCATAAAGTAAGGATCCCAGTGGTAGCTATGGGATACTGGAGATAGAGTGCAATATTTTGTTAAGAAGTTTTTAATATTCTTGGTAATAAAGCTCAGATATAACAATATTGTAAAATTATACTTGTTGAATCCATGTAAAGTAGCTCTAGTGTTAATACAATATCTAACTACACTATTCCACTTCTGCTAATTAAGAAGCAAGGACCTTCCATTTTTCTTGTTGATGTGTGAGCTTCGTCTTTTTGTCAATTGCCATCAGGTTCTTAATTATTCAAACTACTCTGATGTTTTGACACAACTCGGTGCAAATAGAAAGGACAAAGCGTTAGGTCCCATCTCCCAAACCAAACATGGTCAGACATGTTTACAGGCTTGATTGGTTTAGGTTCGCAATTTAAATATTCATCGTTAAAGGTTGATAGACCACACCTTCCGATGTGTCAAAAAAATACAAAAAAGGAAAAGGCAGACTACAGTTTATATCCCTTATAACCATATATTTCCACTTAGGCTACAGTCATACCTTAAAAGAGGACGACGGCAGTGCACAGGCTGCATGTTTTGTATCTGTCTGTCGATGTTGATCTTTCCTTCTTCGCGTCTCAGCCATAAATGCTATTTTCGGATCTTGATCGTGACTTGTACTTGCCAGTTAACTAAATATAATCTCTCTCATTCACTAAAGCTCTTCCTTCTTCGGGTCTCTCTCGGCCATACATAAACACACAACCAAAGTCGGTTAACAGAAGCTGTGTAGGGTGTTTCTTTCGGCTCTTCGTCGTCAGAATTCGCGTCGTGAAATGGTACTTATTAAAGACCGTCCTTCGGTCTTATGACTATGTCGCTCCCTTCCTATATACAATAGTACAGATGCATGTTTATATATGTAAAAGCACAAACATGAATACCAGGCCAGAAGCTACATTTTTCTAGTAATTCTGATAAAAGCTGCTAATATTTTTTTAAATGATACGTTTTCAGAAAATCAGATTATATATTAATTGTAAAATATCATTTAAAGCTAAATGATTAATTTTTACAAATTATTTATTATTCAAGATTTGCCATATAACGAAGAAGTATATATAATAAGAATGTTATTTTGATGCACATATCTTGTTAAATTTTTTTAATCATATAGAATAGATATTGGTTGGGTCGGCTGTGCTAGGCCCAGGCCCATCTTCACACTTCCACGACCCGTTTGGCCCATCAGGTGTTAGACTCCCATGCAAACACAAAGATCTACGTAAACCTAGCATCCACGGCATATATAAGGTACTATTCTACCATGATTCAAGTACGAGACATAAAACCCTGTTTCTCTCAGTTTACAATGGCCGAAACCCTTACAAAAAGACTAACTTGAGTATCGGAGGGGCCTACCGGAAACCAATCCTCGACGCGCCTTTATTGTTTTGCAGGTATTCTGTAGCCAGAATCAATCAAAATCATGGATCCGAACAACGACGTCCAACCTCAGTAAAATCTTGCTGAACCAGATATAAATAAAATTTGATGTATTCTATGCTTAGCATTCATATAACAAATTATATATTATCTTATTTTCTAATATATTTATTTAGAATAAATTCATATTTTATCTTCATTTTATTAATTCATTTATTATTGTGTCTTGGTTTTTTTAAAAATTAAAAACGATATCGTTTTTAATTTTTTTTTAATATATAAAGTTGGGTCGGCTATAGGCTGACCAACCCCTAAATGTTAGGTCCATGGACCGATCTCCAACTTGACTGGCTCAGGATAGATCGAGCTGGTCTGATTAGATTTATTATTTTTTAAAAATTCAAAAAACAATATCATTTTTAATAAAACGACATCATTTTGTAGCTCTTAATTGAGCCTGAGCTAGGTTGAGCTTGGACAACCTTATCCTAATCCTAACCTGTGGCTCGATTGGGTCAAAAAATCTAAATTCGTGCCGTGACTTGTTAACTTTGGGTCAGACCAAGTTAGGTCATGTTGGGCTTAAGCCGAATTGCCAACCTTACAAGGACATTGTTATGTTTAATTTATTGTGTATGACATATATGTCACCAACAAAAAGAAATCTAAATTTCCTATAAAATATATATAGTTACACGGATAATTTCTTTTCTAAATGAATATACTATTTATAAATAAATATTTATTTTTTTAAGATCAATATTAATTCAATATATAAAATTGGTAAGTTAATGGCTTATTTTAGAATCAAGAAGAGCCTTTTTTTTTTTCTTTTAGAATTTTATATTTAAAAGCACTTTTTCTTTACCGCAGCATATGAAGTTGTGCTATGGTGTATCGCAGGCCAGTGGGGAAGACGTTGTCGTTTTAAAGCCCATCTTGTTGTATGACGATTCTGATCCTGAATACAAATCCCCCAACATTCGATTAGTACCCCCTTTTAAAGATTAATTAAGAAGGTAATAACAATTGAAATTTTCAAATAAGGTTTTTCTTTGAGTTTTCATCAGAATTATTAAAAAAATGAATTTTAAACCTAAGATGAGTTAAACTAAATTAAAATTAAAGCTACGTATTTGTTGACCAAGATTTATCATCACCACAACTAGGTAAGAAAATCCCACAGCCAATGCTTTATGGTTCAATGAATAATTGACTTTTCCATATAATCAATGCAGTTAAACTGACATACCGAATAATTGCAACTCCATATGACTTTCGCATCAACTGTTGTTGTCATTCTTGCAGATCTAATTTCAGGCCCTCCCTTTCATGTATTAGTTGAAAAGGTTATTCAAACCTAATTTTGCTTTCTTTAGAGTCCATCACTGTTGGTTTTGAGCTACATGCGCAGATTCAAAGAACAACTTGCTTGCTTGCTAGCTAGCTAGTCTTTGATGAACAAGATACATGAATTCAGCACTCAGATTAACGAACTGGTTACTGTAGTTTTGTTTTCTCAAACTACTACAAAACCTCGTGAAGATTTTTGATCACAAGTGTTCAGGAAAACATATTAATCAAAACCCCCCAAAGAATCACAACTGTGATCACTAGCTTTTACTTTAACTCAACTGTAAGTGAAACCGAATCTTCTTTTAGAGTCTCCAAGTGCACTTCACGCGACTCAAAAGACACTTCTAGTGAATCAAACAGTTCCTGGGACTCGGTTCTCCGGTTGAATGATTTCTCTCTAATTGTGGCCAGAAGTGGGTTCCATGTTCTACCACCACCATAAGACCTGTCTAAATCACACGCCGCCTCGATCGTTCCTGCCTCAGAATATCTGTTCGGACTACTAACCGGCGGGTTCCATACCGGACTAATCGACCCTTTTGGGGTCGTCGAAAGAGGAGTAGGTTTTGACGGAGAATTAGACCGCACAAACGTAGTTGAATTGGCTATGGCAGTGAGCTTACTTACCATAGCGGCAAAATCTGAGGGACCGTTTGTTTCGAATGCTGAATGAGGCAACAAGAAATAGATTTGGCCTTGTTTAAGTTCTTCATACTCTTTGAGAGGCTTTGATCCTGGTATTAGAAGCTGAGCTGTTGTGCACACGAAATGCTTCGTGTTTTTGCCTATCACTTGTCTGACTGAGACTGGATAATCAAAGATCTCTACATAACCATTCAGGTGAACTACCCGAATGCTTTTTGATTCAGGCAATGGTTTACAAGACAAACAAGAACCCATCTTTCTCTCTCTCTCGGCTTATGCTATTATTTGCCGGCCACAGTATACTCAGAAGGAACAGACTGACTTGTATATAGATAGAAGCGGTAAAGATTGAAAAAGGACTCTTACTTTTAAACTCTTCCAATTCCAAGATAATCTATATCAACTTTTCACCTATCTGATTCTGATGGCTGGCTTTCCATTCCTGCGGAACTCGTTTCATCTTGTCTATAACGTTTCTGATACGACAGTCACAAAGAAACAAAATTTTTTTGTACATTATCTCACCACATCAACATCAAGTGAGACGGTAAGTACATTATTTAATTAAGGGAATAATTAAATAAGTACTTATGTAATTCCTTTACACTAAGCTTTTGCACATTTTCATACAAAACTCAAACTCACTATTCCTAAAACACCAAGGTTGCAACGCCAACGCCATCAATAAAGAATGACCAACCCTTAAAACTTATAAGACCTCGTGAACAAATATTCTTAACAAATCACAATTAATTAGCAAACACTTTCACTCGAAATTGGAGCGAAATAAATAGGTGGACCTTCGTATACACTCAACTCTCGTATGTTTGAAGGGTGCGTGTTTCATTTAAAATTCATTCTATTGGAAGTATCCTAATGTAGGCTCGTGTATCCTTCTCCACTATTGGGATGAACATGCATAAAACAAATTGCAAAGCCTTTTTTTTTCAAAAATTGTAGCAATGCCGGGGATCAAGATGACAAATAATTTTATATATGTAGCTTAAAAGCTAAGAAAGTAGTGAAGCAAATCAACATTCAGTTAAAACAAACACTCAATCAAATTCAATCTTCAGACATGAAAAATGCAAAAAATCTCCGTCACATAGCTTCTAAACATTCAAACCATAAAATAATTGAATCTTCTACCTTGTGAATCGTGAACAAACCCTTTTGTTGGAAATAATGGGAGGAACTAACAATTTTGAGAAATTACAACATTAATAACAAAATTTCCTCCTTTAACTACTACTCTTTCTTTTAAGTATAACTAATCCACACAATCGAATAATGCCCCACACTTAATGTGCACCCACTCAAATATAAGGATGAACAATGCTCCATTAGCTTTAAAGCTTGTGTAGAAGTCAGTGCTTTTATGATCAAAGGCTTTTAATGTAGGTTAACAACAAAAGAATATGGCCAATTAAGGTTAAAAGGGCTTACAAAGGGAAAATAATCACATAAGCAAGCTATTTAACTAATATAGCTCATAAACAAAGAGGACCTTAATTATATTCATGCATGTATGTGTCACTGTAACCTCGAAGAGAATTAAATATCACATATGAAAGGAAAAAGAGTGAAAATGATACGGATGTGTTAGTATATGGGACTAAAATCTCATTGACTTTTGTTTACTAAATCTAATCATTACCACCCTCAAGAAAAATGACTATATTAATTAATTACAATTTGTAAGACTACTTATTTAATCATGTTACGAATCTCTTATGCTCAATTGATTCGACCAAAAACACATCAAAAAAAATACTAAAATTGTTTTTCAAAAAATTTAGAAAATATATAATTTTGTAAAAAATTAAAACTCACCTAAATTTCCTCTAACTCCATTTCTTCAATATTGTTCACTTGAAATCTCTCGCTTAACTCCACATAGCTTATTGTTTCTAACTCAAGATGCTTAGTCAAAGCAACTTATAATTTTTCCCTACTATTCAACTTAAACACCTTATGTAGTAAGGGGTCTATCACATTAATAACAAACACATAATATTCATCAATAAGATGGCATAAAAAATATTAAAACAAATTACTTCACCATTAAACTCCATTATGAGGGTACCCACTTGAACATCGATCTTAGTTTGAGGCATATTGAAAAATGTTCTTCCTAATAAAGTAGGAGCTGAGTTATGGGAAGAATCGTCATCCGTATAAAGAACATAAAGATTAATTGAAAAATGAACTCATTCACTTGTATAAGAATATCCCTAATTATCCCATCAAGGTAAACATTTTTTTTGAATCAATTGTATGATAACACCAATTTCTTTCAAAGGTCTTAGATTTAAGAAAGTATAAATAGATTGAGGCATAACATTAACAGATGCTTCTAAAGTTAACATTGCTCACTTAATCCTATCATTACTAATTGATCAGGTTATAATAATCATGGAACCAGGTCAAATATTAGAAGAACTAAACACTAGTTTCTTAATTTCAAATAATAAAATAAAATAGGAGTTTTTGATTGATTAACTAATTAACTAAAATTAAAAAGGAATCAAAATAAATTAACTAAATATGAAAGGGAGAAATTCAAGATTATTAAACTCTGATTCAAGGAAAAGATCTCATTTAATTGTAACTTTGATCATTGGCCTAAAAAGAATAAGTGTCATAATTCAAGGAGTTAGTCTGAAACATATTAGAATGGTCATAATAAGTCTCAAATTTTCTTAAATTAATTGGTTCAAACCCAACATCTAAACCAAAACTTACCATCCATTAATTGAGTGTGATAACATTCCATTTCAAATAAATGATAGCAATAAGCTTAGTGAAAAAGACTAAACCCTAGATTAAATAATCGAGATAACTATAACTATTCAACTTAGTTTTCTTGTTTATCATAAGTTAAATATGCAAATTCATAATTAACCTATTGCTACTTGTACAAATCCTTTATGACAATTACAGATCATTGAATTAATAGATAACAATAGAATAATTAACATTAAATTAATTTTTTAGATTAATCAATATTAATCATTCATCAAATATAAAAATTCAAAACAAGAAATACTTGATTTAAAACATGAATAAAATATTAAAACAAAACCTCACAAGGTTACAACTAGAGTTTTAAATCCCCTTAAATCAAAATAATTGAGTTTAGCCATACATGGCTATAGTTCCAACACCAAAAGTAGATGAAGGGTGAAGAATTGGGAGAAAAGTAAGAAGAAGAACGATTGATTGATTTGGAGAGGTGAAGAATGTTCCCCTTTAATGCTTTCCTATTCTAAACCTGATCTAATCCTAGCTTATAAAGATGCCTATCTTAAACAATTCTCAATCCCTACATAAAAGGGATATAAAGAATTTTCCTAACTAAACTCCAACTCTTCAAGTAAATATGGCATTAGGCGTGATCTCGTCTTATCCATTGCAGTAATCTATCTATATTCTTCAAAATTTGTGATTTTCACCAATAATGTCCAAATTTGATGCAATTTCCACTTTCATCTCCTAAAATAAAACAAAAATTAATTTTCGTATTTAAGCATGAAAATAACTCCAATTAATTTAGTAAAATAACATCTTATCACTAATCTTACAGGGAATGGTAAACATACCTAAATCCTTACATTTGAGGGGAAGTTTCCTTTGAAAAGACCACAAAAGCATTCTCACCCAACATTATCTTTTCATCACATCTTAGCATCCACTTATTAATGTATAAATCTTCGAGGAATTTCTCTTACATTAGATTTTGCTTAATTGTGTCAAATAAGGGTATGTTACCTCAATCATGTAGAAAGTTTCACGGATCTCCTTTTCCTTTTCTTCCTTCTTTGATTTTCCTAATTTTCTAAAAGACAGTTGGAAGGTTGGACTTAACCTTAATTGAAAGACTAGAATTTACCTTCGAATATGATTTGATGTTCCCTTCTTTCTTAAGTTTCTTCTAAATCTCGTCCTCATTAGCAATTATAGGAATAGTCTTTTTAGGCTCTTCGACCTTATTGCCACTTTATAAAGTCAATGCACTCTCACTCTTAGGGTTCATCTTAGGTTAAGATGACAATCTTCCTCCACTTTGAACCTTTAAATGGTTAATAATAACTTCCATTTGGCTCATTTGATTCTCTAAATTTTGAATGCGAGACTTTGCCTCTTGTTGGAATTACTTAGTCTCTTATTGTAACTGTTCACCCTATAGTTGAAATTGTAAAGTTTTACTAATATAAGACTTAACAATGTCCTCCAAAGATATATATGAGTTAGACGAAGATTATGGCTAGGATTGAAATTGTTATTAGGGATCCTACTACCTATTTGGAAAGAAGTTTTGTTTCCTCCATAGCTAAAATTAGGATGATCCTTCCAACATGGTTTATAGGTGTTGGATAAATGATCATTTGACCTATGATGTAGAGGAATGTTCCTAGTAGTGTTCACTTGATCTGTAATACCCCCTCCCACAAGGCATGTACTCGATATCTATGAGAGATATCCGAGTTTGAGCCCCACAAGGGTGACATGCTAGAGCACTCAGTCAGTCAAAAATTATTTTTTTAAAAACCACAAACATATGTGTGCGGAAATCGATAACCAAATGGGTCTACTTTCATTTATAAACATTTTCAATCATAACAATACAATCAATAGAATTTCAATAGCCAATTGGGGCCCATTACAAATACAAAACACTTTAGTCATAACGTCTTTACATTACAACATAAATCATTTGTACAATAGTTTCGGAATATACAAATTTATACAAAAGTAGGAAAATATAAATGCAGACGCGAACTGATCCCGACCTCTATCCCTTACTTATATGTTGTAGGGATACTCCCGTTTGCCTAACGGGATATTCTTCTGATCTTGAAAAATATTTACAAATTTTGGGTGAGTTTTACGAACTCAATGAGAGACCATCATCGATGGCTCACCCAGTCACATAACACATAATTCACAACTTTGGATGGTTGAACACATATCACATTTACATGTAAATGCAATTCAATTTGGCATTTCAAACAATCCACATACTTGACAAAATGCATATAAAATGATCATGAGATACTTTTCCAATTATTATGTTGTTGTGACCGAGTGCCTGAACTGTCCCGTATCTATTTTGGATATCGGGCTCATTAATAACTATCCCTTATCCGAAGAGGATACAAGGCTCATTTTACATAGTGAGCTTTAGGCCCTTAATCACTATCTGAGCTCGAGGCTCTTTTCACTCATTGAGCTTTAAGCACTGATCGGTGGCTACTCAGGTCACAACTGTCATTATATTTCATGCATTCATGAAATGGAATGCATCATTCACACTCAATCACTTTCACATATCATCGAACCTTAGTTTGGCATCCAACACAATCAATCACATTCATATAAGCATTCAGTAGTCAATCAATACAAAAATTCAAACAAAATAAACAATGAAATGAGACCATCTAGGTCTACTCACAGTACGCTTCAAAATAGCATTTGCTTCCAAATTTTGGATACGCCTGTATGCGGACGTTCCCATTTATGCAATACACAATTCACACACGTTACAAAACTCATTTACACACAAATAGTTATATGGACTATGTACAATGCATGCTCAATGACAATCCCGAGTACTTTATTAAACTTCATATCTTATGCTCATTTTCATTTCATAATTCAATCACTCAATCATGTGAATATCGTTATCCCCAAACATACTCATACCTTTGGTGCTTTGATGTCAACAATTCATTCACTAATTTATCACTAGCAACTTTCCATTTAATCCCACTGAAAACATGACATCATCTCTCTCTCTATGATTTCCTTAACTTTAATCCTATGTTTGTTTATCCTCAATTTTCCAAAAATATTCACGTATGTGTATGTGTATATATATATATATATATATATATACATAATTAAAAGGGAAAACAGAGCATATAAGTCCTTATCACTTTCAAAATTTCTGTACTCTTCTCCTGCATGTATTCAATGATCTTTCTACTCAAAATCATCTCTACACCATTATATCACATAAAAATCCCCAAATACGTAAAAACAACGC
>JANZLH020000392.1:150651-163790 GCA_026770325.2 Erythroxylum fimbriatum
ATTGGAAAAATAGAAAACAAACTTTTCTTGAAAAATTGATCTATTTTTTTATTAATAAACATGTTTTCTAATTTTTTCTATTTCATGAAAAAATTTTCTAGAAAACTAGAGAATTTTCAGAAAGTAAACGCACCCTTAAGTTTTGATTTCTGAAAGACACCAACCTTTAGAAACTTTTCTGAAATTTCTAAGTCGCCGTCCGAAGGGGGTCTGAGAAAACTGATATGGGCCAAATGTAGTCTTTTTTTTTTAAATAATGAAAATGGAATTTCATATGATGAAAAACCCTTGATTTTGCGTCTAATATGGTTTTGAAATCTTTCTCTAGTTTGGGGTTATGATGACCAATTCGTAAGTGCTCACAGACTCGCAGTGCAGTAGTTGAATTTGAATGACCCGTTGGCATCAAATAAAGTGAAGCATCTTCCGGTAACCCTTGGTTTGTTCTTGAATGGATGCTCCCAAAATCTAATTTAGAAAGCTTAAGAAGTCAAAAGAACCATTTTTAACAGATTAATAGGGATCTTCGGGCTCTTCTTATTCAATCCTATAATCAGAACGGATCGGATTTTTCGGATGCGGTTGATGGGTTTACAGTAGCTCGTTGAGATATTCAAGAACCCACGTGGTTTTTATTTACCAATTAAAGAAAAAAAAAGCGAGAGGATCAATATTTCACTGATGCATGTCATATATCCCATGAAAGTTGTTGGTTGGGAATATTCCTATGCAGCTTGAGACGTTCCAAGCACATAGTACTAAGCTTCAGACTCAAGAGGCAAGTTCAGTTGCTGTCTTTTTCTTCTCGCAGCATCAGACATAGAGCAGAGTTTCATTACTGTCTTCTTCTTTGATATTTATGTAGGTAACTAGAGAGTAGACCAATTATGCATTCTGTATCGTTCTGGTTCACTGATGTCATAAGACAAACTCTCAGCTAAAGTGGGATTTATTATTTTCAATCTTCAACACCCATATTAGTTCCTTAGTGAGACACTATTATTAGAAAGTATGGATTAGATTGCCTGAATTACCTAATGTTTAGGACATTTCATGAAAAATGCTTTAGAGTGACATCAGATTTCTTAATCAAATATTTCTACATCTAAGAGGAAACAGTCCAAACGATAACAGCTTAACTAATATTTGGGACATTTGATGATTGTGCACTAGAGACGCGTATGTACAGTTATTAAGACAACTCAGACCTGCAAGTAGACGAAAAGCTGTCAAGGAGTCGTAGTTTGTACGGAGAAATGATCACTGATCAGCCAAAGCGTATTTAATATTTTTATTTCAATTAAAAGAACTGGAGATTATTCATGTTCATTTGTCCGGCACAAAACATTCTAACATAGCTCAATGCTCGGCGTGGGTTGAATCACGTGAGATGATTAAAGATGGCTTTCAGATTGAGCTATTTACTTCAAAAAATAGCTTTTTTAGGGGGAAAAAAAAACTTCCACCTGTTGCCAACATTATTGACAGGAAACAGAAAAGTATAGTCTGATAATGATTGTGGCAAAAATTAACAGGGTTTTAGTCTAATCAGGCAAAAAAGGGAGAGATAATATACACTCGTTCAATTTATACAAATTTCAATTTCATTCCTAGTGATGCTGGAAACGGAGGGGAGCCCATGCGTTGTGCTAGCAATAAAGATGTCAAACTTTTTTTTTTTCAGCTTTTACATATGAGCCAATAATGGATGCACTGCAATAATCCCCTAAAAATTTCTATACTAAATGGAACATGGAGAAAAAATGGACAACAAATTACTCACCCCTGAGGAAGTAACACTAACAATTGGTTAGCCTCCAGCCCTAATGAGACACCCTAAATGCTGTCTCCTTGTTGCTCCTGCACACAAGAGAAGGGTAGGGCAGTTGTAGCATTTACATATCTTTTAGACACAGGAGGAGCCAAGGAGGGGGGTGTCCGAAGCAACTGTGGATTCGACCGAAGAATAGTCAAAAGTATCTCACTCAAATTGCTGTATAGTTGGAAAAAATCTGTAACAATTTATCCAGAGCTTCTGGATAAAATTTCCTTGCGAATAAATAACATGGCCGCTTGATACCATTCCATAAGCAAGGTTGTATCTGCATTTCCTTCTGTAGAGTATAGCAGAGAAGGAAAGGTTAAATGCATGCCATTTACATTCAGCCAATAATTTCCCAATGTATAAGGAATGTTTCTAAAGTTGTACCTTCTCATCGCTTGTGACATGAATACTCTGATCAATGGACTGTGGGCAAAAAAATCATTCAAGGAATCATTCAAGGTGGTCATCAGAAGTTAACAATTAGCTATATTATAAAAAACACACCTTTCATCTCATGTTAGGTTTCACATGCTAAAACCACAATGCAAAGAACACAAAGTTGTCCAACATGGATCCTCCCAAATGAAACATGAGTTAAAATTGTAAAACAGAACAAAAATAAGAGTAAGATCTTAACTGTGATGTTCTTCACAAGTTCGTAAGTTACATCCTGGGCCCTGTATGATTTAGGATGCCATTTTCTCTCAGACCAGTCAACATGTGTCACAGACCAGTTTGCAATCCCACCAGGGTCAACCATCTAAAATTCAAGGTAAGAGAATCTATTAGAAGATACTGGGAAAAAAAAAGGCAGAACTTATGATGGAATATTGGGACAGATACTCACATGGAAAAATGTTGGCAAATAATGCTCATCAGCAATGCAATTTTTTCCTTCCAGACCAGGCTGTAATTATTAACAAGATATACATCAATATGGAAATTCCCCAAGAAATTAAAAGCTCTTAAAGATACATATTTGTTAATTGATTATGTCCATAATTCAATGTAGTGATTGTAATGTTTGTGATATGATGAAAGATGGATTACTTCAGTACTTTCTCAAAGTCAAATTATGAAATACAAGTTCTACTAATCAAGCTGAAACAAAATTTACCAATACAAACAATTGCATGGATAGGCCTCCTTAATCTAATACTATTTCATTATTGTTGACCTCCAAGCAATGAGAATCCAGTCTTTTTCCCCACAAATAAAACCAAAACTATAAAAGCTTGCTAGAAGTTAGTATCATTCTCAAAATAAAGAACCAAAAATTTTATGACTAGGATTATGATTCACCAAGAAAAAAGAAAAACAATGTGGACAAATGGAGATATAGAAACTGAATGATTGTGAAAAGAAAAGAATCTCCAAGAACCTGCACAGTCTTCTACATCTTTTAGTCATGTTAACAGCAAATAACCAAAAACTATGCCACACTACAATCAAGACATTTCAAGTAAACAAAAAGGATGTATTATAGGGCCAAACAAAAATCCGAATTAGATCTTTGGGAGCCTCATCTGAAGAAATACAGATATAAGAGCACACAGATCTTCACCCATGCTTACAACTAGTATAATGAATAAAAATAGCAGATGCCACAACCATGTATGGTCAGACGCTATTACAATAGGAAGAAAGAATTAAAAAGAAATTTGTAAATGACCCCGAACTTAAAAAGTACCTTGCAGTAATCACGGAATTTTGAGTAGTAAAGACTATCAGCCATAAGTATCACTGCATGCTGTCGCTTCATTGAGAACCACTGCACAGAAGTCCATTCATTATAAACTGTGAAAAGACAACTTCAAAGAAACTATAGATGTTCCCGATATATGAAACACTAGTCTCTTTTGTCCGTAAGCTAAAAATATGTGCAGTTTCTACCTCTCATAGCATCAACATCTAAACATAATTAAGCAAACAGCAAAACATGGCAAATGTACCATAACAATGTAATATAGCTGGTTCCATTTCAAATCAATACTTAATCATGCAGTAACCAATGGAAAAAGAGTAAATATTTACACAATGCATATTATTCCCGCTCTTCATGTACAAATGTAAGAGTCACCTTGAAAATGTAGACCAAAGGATCTATGGAAGAAATTATGACAATGCAACCATATCACATCCTTAGATCACAGTACTCAAGGTATACCTGTGCACTCTTTCTGAAGTCCTTCATCTCAATTTCAGGTAACATGTGCTCGGAATACCTACCATTCCCATGTGGACCAGGGTCGTAAAAGCTGAAAACCAGAAAGAGAAACATCCATTCATCATCAATGGAAACCGAAATGAATAAATTTTGGAGCCATTCTTCCAGTTGGCTATTCAACTTCGAAGAAAGTAATAAACCAACCAATCTAACAAAAGAAAGTACTAGCAACAAACATGGACAACTCCAACACTTACCAATCAACATAGCTGATATTTGTGTACATAAGATAGTTGTAGACATAGTCGAACTTATGCAATGGAACACAACTGCCATGCCGGAGAAGGATCAATTCATATTTAAAATAACAAAACATATGTTGCAGTTTGACCTTCGGTCAAGTATTAACAATAATAACTATTCAGTTTCCAGGATCACCTGTCAGAGAGTAGCACAAAATGTTGGTTTTCGGGATCTTGAAGAGCATTAGCTAAAAGTCGTCTCTCAGCATCAATCATTGAAATCTTTCCCCATACCACCTTCAAATGCAATGAACATCAGAAGTAGCCTTGTTAAACAAAGAAAACATGCTTGCAACTGTTACATTGCTTAGCAGATGCATTGGATTAAAAGTTCGACATTCAAACATGAATCAATATATAGTAGCAACTACATATATATATATATGTGCACATGTATATATACATCTAAATTATCGAAACAGGGAATGGAAGGAATGTGAGTTTTCCATGATAAATTTGTGATTAGCAGGTCTTGTTTAGGATTATATATCTTTATCAAGCCCAAAACACAAGGTAAACAAGTTGACACATAACAAAACATAATTGAAGATGGACAGTATACCAGACAAGACAAGAGCATGAGTCACATCTGCTATATATAGGTAGCTTATTACAATAATGTCATTTCTTGCCTGGAAGTAAATATCAGGAGGCTGCCAAGTGTCAAATTAATAGAACAAATGGAAACATGTCTACTAATGCAACATATTTGAGTAAAATTCCTTTTCTTCCCTTGGAGCAAATTGAAAATAAGAAAATGTTCACAAGAACATCCATTGTTGTGTAATAAGATTCCAAATTCTGCAAACCTGATGACTCCTTACGTCCCGATTAACGAAATAACGGCTCACATGGATTGGTTTTTCCTTGGATGCATGAACATAAACTGAGAATCTGCCTTCATGACCCTGCCAAGAGAGATTCATTAGTTTCAGCTAAATACGAGTTAGAAAAAAGCTAAAATCCATGCTCACAACAAATTGAGAATGCAGAACTTAAGTTTCCATATAAGAAATAGTAGTTTCACATGAACAGCAGGTAGCTTTCTTACTGCTACAAGCATTTAACATCCAACACTGAAATCTAGTTCTTCAACAGAGAAGAAGCCTTACACATTTCAAATGTTATCACAAAATTCAGAAAGAAAGCTTACACTGAAGAACTTCTCCCAAAGCTTCTCAAAAGGTAATGAACCAGGAGTTAAAAACATAAAAGCAACTTTGGCATTTTTTGTTTGGGCAGGAGGTGTATTCAGAATTTCCCTAATCACAATACGGGATGCAATTTCCTCATCTGTATACAACCTTGCAGGAGCAGGTGGAAGCCAATCAGTGAGAACTTTGCAACCTCTTGAAGAAAATACGTAGCAAGCAGCATTGCTTTGGGGTGGATAGATATAAGCACAAACTAGAAACAGGCTGACCATTAACACTAAAGCAATAATCCATACTGGTCTCTTTGTTGAAGAGCGATGGCGAGCCCCAGGCACAATCTGCACATCACCCATGCCCAGACGCCACACTTTGTTACTCTTCATCTACAACAAGAGCACAAGGAGTTCATCTAAAGGTAATTCATCTTTGCTAACAATCACATCCACAACTCTTCCTCCAACAAAGGACTACTATTCACCAGCAAAAAACAAAACTACAGCTGATAATGCCGGACGATCTGAACATCAAAAGCAAAACAAAGATGAGGATGTGTTAAATTATGAATTAAAAGCAACTCATGGTAAAAGTAAACTCAATAGAGTGGCATTCCCTGTTTCCTATAGTTGCCGCCAGCAACTGAAAACTAATATTTAAAGCTTTACGGCTTGTTTCTTCTAATTATATCACGATTAGGAGATACAAAATAAAAAAAAGCAAAGAAACTAAAACTCAAGTGATTCACAAAAGGAAGAAAGAACAAAATAGAAAACAAATCAGGAAAAAGAAGAAAACGAAGTTGGATGTCAACGCGTCCACCTGCTAAACTAAACTCGTATTTTCATCTTTCAACCAAATGAGAATCAAAACCAATTATTCTAACAAAAGTCAAACCGATCGGAAACAAAAAAGAAAAGAAAAGAAAAGAAAGCTGAAGTCAACCCCCTTCCGTAAAGATTGCAAAATTTCAACTTTTTAGCTGCTTGACCAAAACGAAAATACAAGAAAATGAAAGCAAAAGAAAATACCAAATCTCATTCTCGCACGATTAACATTATTGGTTATACACTAGTTAGATTCATACAAACAAACCAAAGAGAAGAAGTAGAGTCCTGGCATTTCGAATTGCTAAACAGCCATATAGATGTACTTTCCATCAACTGATTCTTCAACGGATAAGAACAGGCAAAGTAAGTGTTGGGTTGGGAATTTCAATCCAATCATGATCCAAAGTAATAAATAAACACAACGAAATAAAAAATACCTGAGAAAGAGAGACCGAGCTCCAAAAACAGATCTCCAAAGTATCAAATCCCGATCCAAGGAATTCACAAGTAATCAAGATCTAGGGCACAACAACTACAAGTATACACACAGAAGAAGAGGGAGAAACCATACAGGGGAGAGAGAGAGAGAGAGATATGTTGGATTTAGTTCTATTAATTTGATATAATAATTTGCAATTCGTTTTTGTGTTGTTCTATGATTGGGTTGTCTCTGTTATATACTTATTATTTATACTTTGCAAAAAACTATATGTATATATATGTATATAACAGTGGTTTCTCTTCTTTTCTTTGCCTTTAAGAGAGAGTCAGAGAAAACGAGTCTTTCTTTTACTAGTTGGATTTCAGCCGGCGAACTCTTCCCATCTTAAAAGCCGGTGTCTCAACCAAAGCGCGTTCACTTGACTTCTCAACTCGTGACAACTAATGTTATGAATAACCCGTGACAACCAATGTCATAAATACCTTATTAGTATTGGTATCGAATTTAATTATAGTATAATATTATATTGGTGTTGATTACTACCGAATATTATTTCGGATATTTTTAAAATTTATAATATAGTCTTTAAATTTTTTAAAATTATAATATAGTCTAAATTTATGATCTTCCAACAAAAAAATCCCTACCATGAAAATTCGTAATTAATTAAATTTTGCACATATATATTCAACAACAAGTACATTGTAGGTTTTTTTTTTTAAATTATAGTATATTAAAGAAGAGTATTTTAAGCATTACAAACACATGAATCAAAAAGAAACCTGATCAAGATATGATGAAAATTCCATAAAAAAGAGTAATCCAAGCATCGGAGACATGTATTTCAAAAAGAAAACTCACCTAAATATGATGAAAAATATTTTTCTAACACTTTCTTTAATTTTCTCCTCTCTTATTCTCGGGGTACGTCCTCCATCTCTCTCAAGAGAATAAAGCTTCCAACTTCAAGTCTTCAAATCAAATGGGTCGGCTACATAACATAAACTGTCCTGAGTCATCCCACTTTGATTCCTCTCATTGCTTACTTTCTCCTGGTTTTCTGCCACTTTGCTTTCTCTCACTGTTTGCTTTCTTCTACAACATGTGTGTTCCAATACGTGGAGATGCGTGGTGCGATGGCTGGTGGTGGTCGGCGAGGACAGTCGCCACAGAGTGAGAGGAGAGTCATCGCTAGAGAAGAAAACCGAGAGAGAGAAGGTGGCAAAAGCAGATAGTCAGGGTGGGGGGAGGGTGTGGATTATTATTATTATTATTTGCAAAATGGTCCCCCAATTTTTAAAAATTTACAGTTCTAGTTGGTACCGTGCGAAATCGTCTGTACAGACCGGTATCAACGACCGATACCCTTAAACCAAGTTTCATATCATTTTTTGGTTGGTACGGTACGGAATCCACAACTCTGGTGACACCTATTGTTGTACGCACTTCAACTAATTCCATTTTTTGTCAATTGTCATCGTAATTGTAGTTAGGTAAACGCCCACTTATTTTATAGTTTATATTGACAAATAGGATAATAGAAACCAACATTACGTTACATTATTAGACCATATGAATCAAGAAAAGTCTTTCTTGCTATGACTCTTAGACTCATGAAATATTTTACCGATAAGCGTTAAGGAAGCTGCATCATGTATTTCTAGCCTATATATCAATCATGTAGTTTATAGAACAAATTTACATAAGAAGATAATGATAAACAAAGATTGATTGTAGCTTAAAGTTCGGATATGTTAGCCTAGACACAAGTCATTTTTCTCTTGTAAAGCAACATCTATCAAGGTCTGTCTTTTAAAAATCTAAATTGACCAATCTTTTCCCGTATAACTTAGACCTCAAACATAATCTATAGTATAAGACTTTTTGATACACAAGATCCTAATGAAAAGACAAGTGTAGAATATACTTGTCTTTCTGTATGACTATTGTTACATTATTCAAGAATCAAACTTTCAGGAAAGAAAATTTTTTTAGAAAGAAGCCATAAGATGAAAAACACATTTCATTTTATTCAATTTCCAATGATCTATAGCAGAAGAGAAACCTTGCTTTCATAGACAAAGCAAGGGGAAAGAAGACAAATAACTTTTAAGAAAAGATTCCCACATAGTACAATAATTCAAACTAAAATACAAAAGTGGAGAATGAAAAGAAGAATTATTGGAAACTCTAGTCCCAATAATATTCTTAGAAGATAAGAGGGAATCTGTAAACAGGGAGGTGCAAAAAAAGACTGGGGTGTACTGCCATCATAAAAGTCAGACATATCATCATCCATTTTTCCCAATTCTTTAATAAAATAGGCTATTTTTGTATCAGTCCAAGTTGGAGGCTAATGATCTTGGGCATCTTGAAAATTATCAAGAAGTTTAGGCTTTATTGCAAGTTTTTGAGTTGTAGAGCTTTCTCTAAGATCAAAATTTTTCCTGGGCTTAAAGTCAGGTGGATATGGCAATTCTCATTCCATAATATTGAAACTCGTATGAGCAAATTGGTCCACCGAAGCAATATCTAGCAGTTGGTGAAATGAGCTCTAGAAAAGCAAAGTCACCATAGTATGGACCCAAAGATGTGTAAGTAGTTGGCTTAGTGAATTTGAGATGATGGTTTAGGTGATCTGGAAAATGATACAGATCACGCATTAACAAGGCGTTTAGTTCACTTGCAAGAATAGATACGGAATAAAATGATTATTCTTTAGAAATAGGATAGATAAAGAATAGAATAAAATATGTATTATTTAGTTTGGTTAATTCCTAAGAATTTTTAATGATGATGTTATGCCAATGTTTGGTTTCAAAATAAATTTGAAATGACAAAGGAATAACTAACAAAAAGAACAAAATATTCATTAGTCCCTACCAACTACATTATTATTATTATTATTATTATTATTATTATTATTATAACTAAGTAATTACGTGGATTCCTTAAGAATATTTTTGTCCAACAAGTCCTCATTTTTATTCCCAACCCACTTGGAATAGATAAAGATAGGGGAATGATGAGTTTACTTATTTACCCTTGAATTATATATTCTGTATGTTTGTTCAACCAAAAAAAGGGAATAACTTATTACCAAGTACTAAAAATAGATCAGGAATGGAATAGTGATTCCAATCAACCAAACACCCCATAAGTCTTTATGATCTTTTGGTTAGTCAATAGAGGTCCTCCAAATTTGAAAATGATTAATGGTGCAAATATAACCATTTTTAGTCAGGCTATCAGGACAGTGGATAATAAAAATGGAATAAGCTTTTTGTTCAGACAGATGAGTGCTCCATAGTTGATATCGGTTGAGGATTTGTCCAAGTTGAATACACTATTTAGCCAAGGGTTGGAACCATTTTAGGAATGTCCATAGTAAGGAACTGGCATTGGCTGGATTGGTGAGATGTTTGTAAACATGTAAAGGAGAGAGAGAAATTGGATAGACATATAGGGTAGACAAAGCCCAAAGATGCCATATAGTTGGCTCGGAAAGAGAATCATAGATATGATGAAAGGTTTGATAATGTGTTAATATCTCAAAATGATGGGAGTGTGGAGGAATGTTCAGGGTAGCGAGAACAAGATAAAGGTAGTAAAAAAGACTTTTTCAAAGGAGGACAACAATGTCATCCATTGTTTGTGGAGGAGTTTTGGTGATTGGAGGGAAGGATATCCTGATCTTGGCATACAGTGAAAATTTCATGATGGAGAGAATAAGAGGAATTAGTTTTCTTAGGATGGGAGAGAGTAATTAAATTGGTTTTCAAGGTCGAGATAGAAAATCTGCAAGGATATTATGATGACCTTTGATATGACGAATGGTGAATTTATAGTGAGAAAACTAATCTTGCCAACATAGTAATTGGCTGTCGGGCAATATCTTCTTGTTAAGAATCTTTGGAAAATATGTATTGTCCATTTCAATCAAAAGTGATAAGGGTTAAGGTGAAAATTGAATTTTTCAATGCCCTTTTTTACTACCAAGATTTCCTTATAGATGGTGGTGGTACTTTTCTAATTCCTTAAATTAGTCACTAGCATGGCCACAATAATGTATTTTCCCATCAATCTCTTCAATCAAGATGGCACCCTAACAATGGTCACTAGCATTTGTCTAAAAGATGTGTTGGCCTTTGTTAGGAATCTTTAAAAGAGGGTGGAGGTTGACTTGCTTATTTTAAGTATTGGACAACTTTGGTTTGATCTTCATTCCATAGTGGTGGATTCTTTCTCAGCAATTCGGATAAGGGACTTGTGTAGTCAGCTACATAAGGGATGAAATCTCTAACGTAATTAACAATTCCAAGGACTTGTTGAATTTGCTTTGTGTTGAGATTTTCATCCAAAAATGTAATAGTTCGCTAGCAATGTATGGATCAGGCTAATAAAATCCATTATGAAAATTCATACGCAAAAATTCTATTTGGGTTGTTCCAATATGTCTTTTCTTAACTGAGAGTATAACCTCATATTGCTTTGTAAGATCAAAAAATGATTGTAGTAATACCTTATCATCTTTATGGGTTTTGGAATATAAGAGGATGTCATCAATGTAGATCAAAGTATTGGAAAGAATAGGCTCATAATTTTTTGTCACGACCTTTTGATATAATGATGAAGCAACTTTAAATCCAATTGACATAGCAGTCCACTGGTATTGAGCATTGAGAATACAAAAAGTTGTCTTATATCTTTCTTGTGAATCTGTACCCAATTGCCAAAAACTTACTTTCAAGTCAAATTTTGAAAAGATTGTTGCTTCTTTGAGAAACAAAACCTGAGTATTGATCTTTGGTAGTTAGAATTTATCATCTTAAATGAACAAATTCAAAGGTTTAAAATCAATTAGCAACCACTTTTTTCCTTTATTTTCTAGTTTGTTTTTGGGGGTTCAATTATTCCTTATTGGATAAATATAACACATTCTTCTTGTGCTATTTTTAAATCATTAGGATTCATACCAGGATGAGTAGTCTTGGTAGGATTAATGTCTTCATTCTTTTAAAAGGTAGATGAATGAAGAATTGTAGATTTTTTTTCAAAAAGGATTGAGGTGTGAGAATTGTGCATGGTTCTCAAGATAGTTTTCCAAAAATTGATCCCTTAGTGCTTCGTCTTAAGGAAGTAACTAAGTGAGTTCAAACATGTTGCGTATATCTGTGTAAGCACTGAAATTGGCTTGGAATTTAATCCCTTTGGGTAGGATTTGTAGTGGATATGCTTTGCAATAGACATCGATACTAATGAGGATATCTGAGCCAAATAGAAGATTACCAAGGACTTTTGTCCAAACCACAAAGTCAGGGAAAACCACAAAGTTAGGGAAAAACCTTAGCTTTATTTTTCTTTTTGTGATAAGCCCAATCTTAAATGAGTTGCCATCAGCAATAATAAAACATTTTTCACGTGATATCTAGGCTTTAGGAGGTAAGATGTTGGGCTTCATGACACTTTGACAAGATCTAGTATCCATATATCCAATAGCCTTGATTGGCTTATCATATTTATCTTGTTGTAATAACTGGATATGGACATATGGATGAGGAATTGTAATATCTTGTTGGGTTTTTTGTGGTAAAGAAGGTAGAATTTTAATCTATAAAGGCTTTGCCCATAGATCAACAATTTTGGTATATGAAGGTGATGGATCAAGGGTCTTGTTAGTTTAGGCTTTATAGGTTTGGTAGATTTGGGTTTGGTGGTAGGATGGATACATTGTCTGATTAAAGGATATTTCATTTTAAATACTTTTCATAATCAACAACTTCAGGATATATTAGGGTTGAATAGATGGACTGGATAACTAGAAAGGTTAATGGATAATCTCTATAAATAGTCTTAGACTATTCTGTCTACATGTCTACCACCATTCTTTGAAGTATTCTTTCACTCTTTGAGGTTCTTACTATTTGTTTATGAAATTAGGTTCAAAATACTGTGTTAATATATCTTCTAAGATTAGCATCAAGTTGGACCGTTTTGTATTTTAAAGATGTATATACTTTTGGACCTAAGAAGAAACAATTTCTACCCATTTTTGAGTAGCCTGGGTTTGTTGGTTAAAACCATCAAGCTTAGTATCAATTTGGTGAAGAAATTTATTTTAGGTCACATCATTATCATTGTGTCAGTTAAGTACTTCATATAAAGGATTCGATACAAGGGGACCATGAGAGGTGATTTCTGTAGATCGAATATAAAGTTTAGAGATAACCCTATTAGTGTTGTTAGCGATCTAGAAGGGGGGGTTGAATAGATCCTTATTCTTTTTGTAACTTTCTACAACAAAATCAGAAGTTAAATTCACACAAAGACAATTTAAATAAATTCAGATAAGTAGAGTAGGGAAGAATATCAAACACTGTTTTATAGAGGTTCGGTGCTAAGACCTACGTCCTCTACCTAAGCTC
>JANZLH020000392.1:169970-184218 GCA_026770325.2 Erythroxylum fimbriatum
TCTTAACCAATTCTATACAATTTGTTATTATCAAAACATAAGTAGGATTAATTTGTCAACCACCATTTGTCCAACAAGTGTCATCTGTATGTCTCTCCAAGGGAGGAAGTTCGTCCTCATATGATCTCATCATCATATAAGGAATAGGTGTTGAGTAGTAACAGGAATGTGAGGAATAATGGGCTGAGCTCTGTTGGGAATTTGTTCTTTACGGAACATATGTTCCTTTCTAATATCTTTGAGTAGTTTAGAAAGGTCTCAAGTTTGGAACGTGGATTTTTAAGGCTGACACAAGGTCTTGAATCTGGATCATCATCATCCTGCTTAGGATGGAATTGTTGAGAAGGTTGGCAATGATGAATTTCTTAAGATTTTTGTCTTCCTTTACTTCGGAGTTTTGCTTGTTGTCTTTTTAGGACAACAGGCCTCATCATCACTATTTATGTCTTCATAGTTGAGTGTTGGACATATATTTACAATCTAGTTTGCACATGGATGGATCGACATCTTATATGAAGTGTCCTCGATAATGGCTGATGTATACATGTTGACCATTAGATTTAACATAATGGATAAGAGGTCAATCTTTGCCTTCTTTACGTGATAACACCGGTTGAAGCATTAAAATGAGTCTAGATGTGCCAGAGGATCTATACTGGTCTTCATTGGGTCCGGTATAGATGGATTTAATAGATCCACCTCTCAGTGTCTTGAGAATAGGCGAAGTTGTTATATGGAAAGAATGTTTGTGATAAACATGAAACACCTTCTGGTTATTAGTGATCCATTTTGTTGGCATCAAAGTTTCAAGTTCCATTGGAGGTAATTATTTTGGAATTTGAATGATAATAGTCTCGTCGTGAGCTTGATCAACTACCATACATAGAGTATCATAAGTTGAATATGAAAATTGAGATCTACAGTATGATTCTGTAGATGATAAATCATTTGGTGGGACAAAGTGACCATGATTGTTGTAGGGTCTTGCTCTACCTTAATAATTTGAATTTGAACTTAGAGTCTCTCATATAAGGTGGGATCGTCCAACCTAATACTAAAATCAAGAGCTATGGTGAGAATGACACTTCCATTGTTAAGAGTTGTCAACATAGTACCAATCAATGCATTTTGGTAAGTCATATAGGCAATGTCAAGAAGAGATATCTTGATAGTGGTTGTAATTCCTTTTCTTCCATAAAGTACAAGAACAAGTTTGATAGCTCCAACATTGAGATGAGTATGATTCTTGTCTCTCCAAAGAGAGATGAGTACTTTTGGAATCTCCAATTTGACATATTCTTCTAATGTTGTTCCCTTTAATCTACACTGTTCTAAATGAGAATTTTGGATAATCTCTTTTACCTTTATATGATTTGTAGTAAGGATAGTACGAATACTTCTAGTCTAAGAATGATTACGAGAATATGTACTAAATGGACTTAACAAAGGAAGAGAAGTATTATGGATAAGTGGTATTGTTGTCGCCTGCAACAAAATTAATACCAACTCTAGCAATGAAAAATGTAGTTAGTGAAGAGTTGAGATCATTCCCACGAGAAATTTTAACGGTAAAAGCTATATGAGTTTAACTCACGTAAATTTAAGAAATTAAAAATAACAAAAATCGAAAATTAACAAAAATAATCAGATCCTGAAATTCAATAAACAAACTTCGTTCGGGTCATTTATGTTATCAAACTAATATGGATCCTCGATATAAACTTAGTCCATTAACAAACATTCATTGGGTGATGTTTTCTCTTAAGATTAAATGAATAGAAACATATATTCTAAACATTCTTATTGGTCAACAACTTAGATACGATCTCAAGTTTAATTGATTAATAGCTTTAAGAACTAAGAAACCAATGAACAAGATAACATACTTACGACATGCATTTAATAAAGTTAAGCATCTTCTTAGAATTTCTAAACTCTAACATAAAGATGGTAATCCTAATTGCCACTTTGGATTAGCAAAACTGAATGTCAGATCCTACTAATATGGCTATAAATTAAATAAATCAATTCCTAGTTACGCACCCTAGAAATTAATCAATTCAATCATGAAAAACAATTCAGAAGACACTTAATATTAATCAATAAAATAAACTTTATTTAGAAATCTCACACATACTAGATGATAACGTGGTTCCCTTCAACTAAGAAGAAAGATTTAGCTACTCATAACAAAAGTAAAAACCAACAGAAGAATAGCAAAATACAAAGTCTCCATTCCTCGTCTTTTTCCAGAAAAATACGAAAAATCCTAAAAACCAGAAAACTATTGCAGGAACGTAAAAGAAACTCTCTCCTCACGTAAACAGTGAATGTGTTTTTTTAATGATTTTCAATGTCCTCCCTCTTCCCTTCTGTCGTAATCTTTAGTAGATACACTCCTTACATATTCAGGTTGCAGATCCTCATCAGCAAGGCGACAACTTGATTCCCAAAATCATGAAGATTGTAGGTGGATCATATTGAATCAGGTTCTGCTGATAATTTTTTTCCTTACATGTGCCCATGTTTAGTCAATTATTTTTCTACCAGTTGGGAATTCGAATTGTCTTTACTTTCCTTGCATCTTTTTAATCCAATTTTATCTTTCATGTGTTGAAAATTATCTTGCATCTTTTTCATCCAATTTCATCTTTCATGTGTTAAAAATCATTTGAGAACAATTAAGAAACAAGTCCATTAATTTTGAATAATAATTTCAACACATTAAAGAGATTTATATCCAAAATTAGCACAAAAATGACAATTTATCAAATTCCCCTACACCAGACCTTTGCTTACCCTCAAGCAATATACCAAACCACTACACTTTATCAATTCGTCCTTTATAAAATTAAATACACACAATCAGCTAAACTTGGGCCAACAAGACTTAGGTTACAACATACATCATAATCACTTTTCACCTATACAAATGAACAAAGTCAAATTAAGACATTCTTGCTTAAAGGCAAGTATGAAACCAAGTTGAAATCTTCTCACTGATTTCTCCCTTTACGCTAAAGTGTTTAAGGTTAAAGTGTTTCTCTTAAATCTCCCTCTAACAGATTGCACTACTATAGGCTTGCAAATTCACCAGTTATCATTCATTCGAATTACATAAGCTCATAGGTCAGAAGGACTTTATTATGGGTTGTAATGGGGCTGGGTTCAAAGGTAAGGTAAAAATGGCAAAGGGTTAATCACAAGCATTCACAGAGTACAAAGTAAAAGGGACACTCAAATTCAAATTATGAGATAAACACATGAATACAAAGGACTACAACTACTCATTACTAGCTAATGCTACTATGCTTTACTCTTTATTCTTTTCTTTCTTTTTTTTTACTTGAATAATGCAAAAAACAAGGAAAAACAATAAAAACAAGAGAAAATAATAGCATTATAAATTAACAAACACATGAGTAGAAGTACCTATAAAAATATCTCATAATACAATACAGAACAAAAGTCCCAAAATCAAAATGTTTACTCAGTACTTCATTCAACTTGTGATAAGGTAAGAGTTTTTAGGTTTCTATTTAAGGTGATTAATTAAAAAATAGGGTTAAAGGCTCAAAAGGGTTTGCAAGGGAAACTGACTCGGTGGGTCATTTAAGCTAAGAGGTTTTAAAAAAAGAAGGCCTTAATCATTTCCATAAACCATGTAGTCAAACAAATTCAATCTAGTTCAATGCAAGTTCTGAAGGCAAGCCTGATTAAAGGAGCATCACACAATACAAGAAAATAGAATGACATAAAGATGATGTCATTAAGGCTCAAATCCGCTCACAGGTTTAATTCAAAAGTTCACTTTAATTTCACATATTACCTAATCACTCAATTGTCAAACTTTGACTGAGTGTACAAGACCGGTTATTGCAATTAATCAACATGGTTCACCTTAGATTCATATATCCCAATTTAATTTCATGTACATACTCTGTCTCATCTAAACTAATATGACAAAGCTTCATGGCTTAACACATAACACAAGCATGCAAGGAACAAAAAAGAAAATCAAAGAAAGGCAAGACCACATAGTCACACACATGTATTCCATATCTTTCCCCCACACCTAGTGCAACATTGTCCTCAATGTTATAACATAAGATTAAAGAAGCAAAAAATAGAAAAGAAAAGAGAAAAGATTGCTTCTTTATTTGTCGAAGTCCAAAATCAAGGAATTGGTGGGTGAGGAGGTTGGAATCCTTGATACTCCCAATATGCCATCAAATTATGCTCCATTTGGTGTATTCGGTGTTCTAGTCGACTAAGACGATCGTCCAAATTGGCTTGGGGAGGTTGGTGGCTACGCAGTGCATCTGTTACAACCCGACTTCTTATAGCTGGACGTGGATTGAAAGGGATAGTTAGACCCAGATTAGTGAAAGATATCCGTCTATAGCTTAGGTCCACGATTCCCATCCTGTATAAACATACTATATCCAAGGTTTCTATAGCACAAACCACAATTATGTCAGTATTGTTAGGGTCTAACAAATCCAAATTGATGGCCAATTGAGTGACGTGGGATCCTAATATCAAAGGTTTAGATTTTTTATTCAACATAGATTGAAATTGCATTAGAAACCAAAAGCCTAAATTAACAAGAACCTTTCTATCCATATACCACAAAAAGTAAAATTCAAATTTAGAAAGTGTTCCCAAGGAATCCCGACGCCTTGACAAATTATAATCTAAGAGTCGATGAATAATTTTGAAAATAGGATTTTTCAAATACGAACTCTTAGATACACTAGCATTATATGAATTAGGGTCTACGGGCCATTGAGTCCACAATTCAGATGCATTAAAATCATTATGATAATCACATTGGGAAATTATAAATGGCTGATCTTTAACATCATTAGCTGAAACAAAACCTATGGCCACGTTAAAATCAACAATAGACAAAGCAAATTCCTTTCCCATAAGTCAAAATTCCACGATTCCTTCAATAAACAAATCAAATTCTTCATGAGAGAATTAAATTAAAATGTGCTATAAAATTCTCTTATTAATTCAACATACACAGCGTAGTCAATTTTAACAAACACATTCTAACAAATTTGTCCAACCAATTGTTCAAAGGAATCACGAACTTGTAAAGCTTCAAGAGTGTCGGTAAGATCATACTTACAAGGATAAATTTTTCATTGGCTGAATTGCTAAAATCGTTCATTGTCTTCCAGGAGTCAAAAAGAAATGAAGCCTCCACTTCTTGACTTCCATTTGCTACGGTTCTTTACTTGTTAACCCTACCTTATTCGATTTCGTGCTAAGGGGCTTGGTGTTGGTGTCGAAATTAGAGGTACAGATGGGGTTGATGTTGTAGCCGTGGATGACGTCATCATGGTGTTCAATGGAGATTGGATGTCTACAAATTTCGTGATTGGTGAAGCTATTCTGCGCGAATCACTTTTCTTTCGTGGCATGATTCCAATCTTTATGAATTTGCAGTCCTGAAACTCAAAAATGGGAACACACAACCAACAGAAATTGTGATTAGGAAATGAGTGGTTTACAGTGAAGAAGAGGGTAGAAGGTTGGGTGTTGGATTGGAATGGTATGGGTGTTCACGAATTCAACAATGGTTGTGTAAAATCTGAAGTGAGTGAAAGTGGAAGAGAAAGATAAGTGAAAGAGTGAAAGTAAAAAAAATGATGGGCGGTAAAAAGGTAGTAACGGCAGGAAGGACAAATATATATATAGATATATATATTCCAATAAAGGGAACCCACGGACCGTATTCTTCTCCAATCTGAGTTTTGCTTATGTCTCGAATCTTACACTAGCACTTCCACGCAATAAGTCTAGAACGTATTGATTTGACCCCATAAGCGGGATCACCACCCTATAGCATGTTGCCCCCAGAAGCAGAACCTCGTATTTCTTCTAGAAAATCTCCTAATTGTTCCAGAGCAACTAGAAAGAGATTCAGAACAAAAGGGTCAAACCCTTCCATACCCCACGCGGGATTTACAGCTTGGACTTTCCCGGTGAGTCCATAAGGATCGGACACTAACCCTATATACATATGTTATATATCCTTAAATATTGTGTTGCGAATGAACAAGATATTGAGGAATTGTCCATACGTAAAATCATAATTCTTGATAAGTACAAAAAGAAATTATTTTTAGATAATTCCTAGTCAAGAATAGACAATAATGAAATGGAATATATTGTTTCCCGATTGTTTTGTTGTATATATATATATATATTTGAAGATATTAACAAATGAAAATACTAAAATAAGTGGAATGAAATCCACAACTAAAACAAAACAAACTTAACAAATTAAAAAAATGAAAAATACTTAAAAATAAAAATAAAAATAAATTGAACCTGAAATTTTCGAGTTGCCCCAAATGTGCTTCTTTTAAGTCATTAGCTAGACGTGTGTGATGACTTACCTGATTAGAGATAGGTTGGGGATACCAACTCTATCTCTTCCACCTGCTCAACTAGAGAGTTCTCATAGTATGGTTTCAGACATTGTCCATTAACCTTAAATACCTTAGAAGTATCTAAACTTTGAATTTTTTCCGCACCATGAAAAAATACGTTAGTAACAATAAATGGCTCGAGTCAGCGAGATCGTAGTTTTCGTGGAAATAACTTAAGCTTTGAATGATAAAAAAGAACTTTTTTCCTATTGAAAATTGTTTCTAAGAAATTATTTTATCATGAAAAGCTTTAGTTTTTTCCTTACAAATTTTTGCATTTTCATATGCTTCATCACGGATCTCTTCTAACTCTTACAATTGCAACTTCCTATTGTTACTAACCTCTACCCAATCCATATTCAACTACTTCACAGTCCAATAAGCTCTATGTTCTATTTCCATAGGTAAATGACAAGGTTTATCGAAAACTAACCTATATGGCGACATGCCTATTGGAGTTTGTAAGTAGTCTGGTACACCCACAAGGTATCATCTAATCGTAAGCTCCAATATTTTCTGTTCGGATTTACCACTTTTTCCAGTATGGACTTAATCTCCCTATAGACACTTCAGCTTGTCCACTTGTCTGTAGATGATAGGCTGTAGAAACCCGGTGTGTGGCATCACATCTCTTCATCAAAGCCTCAAAAATCTTTTTGGAAAAATGGGTCCCTCAATCGCTAATGATAGCTCGAGGCATTTCGAATTTAACAAAAATGTTAGATTTAACAAAATCTATAACAGTTTTAGCATCGTAGACAAAGTAGCCTTATCTTCAACCCATTTCGAAACATAATCCACAGCAAGCAAAATATAATTCTTACCAAAGGAAGAAGGGAAAGGACCCATAATGTCTATTCCCTGGACATAAAAAAAATCTCACATACTAGGATGTTAGTAAGTGGCATTTGATCTCTCAATCCCAAGCCACCTGTTCTTTGACAACAATCACAAGACTTACAAAGCATATAGGAATCATAAAATAGCTTCGGCCAAAATAATCTACATTCAAGAATTTTTCGAGTTGTTCTTTTGGGACCAAAGTGTCCCCCACACACAAATGAATGACAAAAATTTAATATGGAAGGAATTTCATCATCTGTAACACATCTTCTAACAATCTGATCAGCACAAAATTTCCAAATATGAGGTTCATCCCAAATGTAATATTTAACCTCTCGTTTAATTTTATCTTTTTCAGCTCTAGATAAATCACTAGGTAAAGACTTAGTCACCAAAAGTTTACTACATCAGCATACCATGGAATTACCTGTTGAATTACGAAGAGACTTTCGTCTGGAAATTTGTCTTGGAGAACATCAGAAGCATTGGTTGGAATGATCCTGCTGAGATGATCGCCCACCAAACTTTTAGATTCTTTCTTGTCACGTATTTCCAAATTGAATTCTTGGAGAAGTAAGATCCATTGAATCAATCTCGGCTTTGCTTCTTTCTTAGTCACCAAATATTTTAGAGCAACATGGTCTGAATAAATGATTACCTTCGTCCCTAATAAGTAGGACCGAAACTTCTCCAACCCAAAAATACAACGAAAAACTCTTTCTACATTGTGGAATAATTCTTCTGAGAATTATTAAGTGTCATGGACGCTTAGTAAATGACATAAGGTACCTTGTCCACTTTTTAGCCCAGTACTATTCCAACTGCATAATCTGAAGCATCGCACATTAGCTCGAATGGAATGTCCCATTTCGGTGGTTGAATAATCGGAGATGTAGTAAGTCGTTCCTTGAGTTCATCAAATGCAATCTTGTATGGCTCATCAAAATCAAACTTCAAGTCTTTTTTGAGGTAGTCTACACATGGGTTACGCAATCTTTGAAAAATCCTTGATAAATCGCCGATAGAATCCTACGTGACCAAGAAAAGAGCAAACTTCCCACATAGTTGCAGGGTAAGATAAAGATCGAATAACTTCTATCTTAGCCTTATCGACTTCAATTCCCTTATAAGAGACTGTATGACCCAAAATTATGCCTTGATCAACCATGAAATGGCACTTTTCATAATTTAAAACCAAAATAGTCTCAATGCAACGTTTAAGCACTTTTTCAAGGTTGATAATGCATGTTTTAAAAAACTCTCCATAAATCGTGAAATCATCCATAAAAACTTCCATACAATTCTCCACAAGGTTAAAGAAAATACTTATCATATACGTTTGAAATGTCGCTGGTGTGTTACATAACCCAAATGGCATTCTTCAGTAAGCAAAGTTGCCAAATGGACATGTGAAGGTTGTTTTCTCTTGGCCTTTGGGTGCAACCAAAATCTGGTGATACCCTGAATAACCATCTAAACAACAATAGTGAGATTTACTTATAAGTCTTTTAAGCATTTGATCAATAAATGGAAGCGGAAAATGATCTTTTCTAGTAACCAAATTTAGTTTCCTATAATCTATGCAAACTCTTTACCCATTTTGAACACGAGTGGGTATTAACTCACCATCACTATTTTCTATCATAGTTACCCCAATTTTTCTTCTAAACTACTTAGACCGGACTTACCTAGTTGCTATCCGAAATTAGATAAATGATTCCAACATCAAGAAGCTTCAAGATTTCCTTTTTCACTATTTCCATCATGGGTGGGTTTAAACGACGTTGGGGTTGCCTCACCTCCTTGGCTTCATCTTCCATCAATATTTGGTGCATATAAATGGTGTGACTAATACCCTTTAAATCTGCCACTGTCCAACCGAAAGCCTCCTTATGCTCCCATAGCACTTGAATCAATTGATTTTCCTGCAAAAGAGTAAGTTTATTAGAAATTATGACAGGTAACGTGTCTTGCTCACCCAAAAAGATGTATTTTAAATGGCTAGGCAAACTTTTCAACTCCAATGTTTGTGGTAGGATCAAAGATGGTAGGAACTTGGAGCTATTGCATGATAGATCCACATATGGCTACTCTTTCTCCAACTGATTGGATTTCTCCAATTGACAAGAATAACACCTCCAATTCGTTGTTGGGTAGTAATGATTCCTTGATGGCTTGCCACTGTGATGTGTCTCCCATCTCCAAGATTGTTTCAAGTTCACCTCTTCCTCTCAATAATGAATTTTGCTGCACCCATGTGTCAATAAAATCCACAAAAACAACAGGTTCTTCATTATCCAGAAATTTCATGACATTGTATATATTGAATTTAATTAATTCACCATTAAATTCCATCGTCAATGACCCATCATGAACATTAATTTTTGTTTTAGTGGTTTTTAAGAATAGTCCTTCCAAATAAAATCGAGGTTGAAGAAGACATCATCACTCCCTATCTGTAAAATATAAAAATTGGTTGGAAAAAACATATCCCCCACTTGAACTAAAATGTGCTTTAACACGCCCTTTAGATAAGCATTTAAACGATCCGCTAATTGAATCACTACATTAGTTTCCTTGAGAGGTCCCACTTTTAAAGACTTATAAACATCATAAGGCATGACATTTATGGATGCGCCCAAATCTAACATGGCTATTTCAATTCTCAAATCACCAATTTGACATGGGATAGTGAGCATCCTGGGTCTTGACACTTAGGTGGAAGCTTTTTCTTTTGCAAAATGGTTGAGACATTCTCCCCCAATTGCACTTTCTCATCAAATTTCAATTTCCATTTTGAAGAGCAAAGTTCCTTAAGGAATTTCACATAATGTAGGATCTATTTTATTGCATCAAGTAAAGGGATATTTACCTGGACTTTCCTAAAAGTCTCCCATATTTTCTTCTCTTGCTCCTCCTTCCTTGCCTTGGTGAATCGACTAGGAAAAGGGGGTTGCACAACTAGATTCTGCATACCTGTCTGCATCTTTTCTGGCTGATCAGGTGCCTCCTTCGTTGTTTTTTCTTCGACTTCTCTTTTGGAGGTGGTTCCTTCAATTTCTTACCACTCTGCAACATGATAACTTTAGCACTTTGTTTGGGGTTGATTTCGAGTTGAGCTGGAAAATTTCCAGAACTTTGTGTCTCCAATCGATTAATGGTGGTTGCCATTTAGCTCACTTGATTTTCAAGATTTCAGATACTAGCTTAAGTATTCCGCTGAAATGTCAAGGTATTAGTGGCCAAAGATTGAACTATATCTTCCAAGGAGGACTTACCTTCGGAATTGGATGTCATTTGTTAATGTTGTCTAGGTACATATGGTTGTTTAAATTATTGGAAACTTGTAGTAGCTTGCTATCCTTGAGAGTTCCCATAACTCAAATTCGGATGCTCGCGTCAACCCGGATTGTAGGTGTTGGAGAATGGTCATATTTTCTCTGATTTGGTCCAACAAAACTCCCCATAGCATTCACTTGTTATGTGTTTTTTCCTGTAAAACCGGACATGCGTCAGTAGAGTGTCCTAACATTAAACATATTCCACATATCATTACTTCTTTTTCCTTTGTAACAGCAAGTTGTCGCACCAAAGGTGTAAGGTCATGCAATCTTTTCTCCAACGCTGTCACATTCACCTCATTTACGTGTTTTGAGCAATGCCCAGGATGTATCCCAAATTGTTATGTTTTGGAAGCCATATTCACTATCAAATCCTTTGCAGCTGTCGGCGTTTTGTCAACTAATGCTCCACCACTTGCAACATCAATCATACTCCTATCTGTGAGCAAAAGACCTTCATAGAAGTATTGAATCAGCAACTGGTCGGTTATTTGGTGATGAGGGCAGAGCATAAATTTTCTTGAATCTTTCCCAATATTCGTAAAGTGTCTCCCCCATGTGTTGTCGAATGCCACAAAATTTCTTTCGAATGTTGGCAGCTCTTGATGTTGGAAAGTATTTCTTAAAGAAGAGTCTCTTCATTTCAGCCTATGTTTGCACATTTCCACTAGCTGAATAGTACAACCAATATTGAGCATCATCTTTAAGAGAAAATGGGAAGGCTCTTAGTTTGATTTGCTCTTCCGTCACATTTGTTGACTTCATGCCCATACAAACCACGTCAAACTCCTTCAAAGGTTTATAAGGATCCTCTCCCGGGAGACCTCTGAAAATAGGTAATAAATGGATCAACCCAGATTTTAATTCAAAAGTGTTGTTTTCCCCCAAATTTGGAAAGTTGATACAATGAGGCTGTTGAGCATTCATGGGTGTGGCTAGTTTACGAAGAGTGTGATTCGCAGCCATCCTTTCTGTTTTCTATAGTTGCTATTGCTGTTTTGTTTGTTTTCGTAACCTTTTGGCTGTTTTCACGATCTCTGAATTAAATAGCAATTGAGTTACCTTGTCTACTCATGTAACATACATATACAATCAAGAAATTCCCCTGCAATGATGCCAAAATTTAGTACTATTGTCGCCTAGAACCAAATTAATACCAACTTTAGCAATGAAACATGTAGTTAGTGAAGAGTTGAGAATGTTCCCAAGAGGAATTTTAATGGTAAAGGTTATACAAGATTAAAACTAAAGCAAATTGGGGGGGTCTAATTCACGTAAATTTAAGAAATTAAAAATTGTAGAAATCGAAAATTAAGAAAAATAATCAGATCTGGAAATTCAATAAACAAACCTTAGTTTTGGGTCACCTACGTTATCAAACTAATATGGATCCTCGATATAAAACTCAGTCTATTAACAAAGATTCATTGGGTGATGTTTTCTCTTAATATTAAATGAATAGAAACATGTATTCTAAACACTCTTATTAGTCAACAACTTAGATACGATCTTAAGTTTAATTGATTAATAACTTTAAGAACTAAGAAACCAATGAATAAGACAACACACGTATGATATGCATTTAATCAAGTTAAGCATCTTCTTAGAATTTCCAAAATCTATCATAAAGATGGTAATCTTAATTTCCACTTAGGATTAGCAAAACTGAACGTCAAATCCTACTAATCTGGCTATAAATTAAACAAATCAATTTCTAGTTACGCACCCTAGAAATCAATCTATTCAATCATGAAAAGCAATTAGAAAAACACTTAATATTAATTAATGAAATAAACTTTATTTAGAAATCTCACACATATTAGATGATAATGTGGTTCCCTTCAACCAAGAAGAAAGATTTAGCTACTCATAACAAAAGTAAAAACCAACAGAAGACTAGCAAAATACAAAGTCTCCATTCCTGGTCTTTTTTTGAAAAAATACGAAAAATCCTAGAAACCAGAAAACTATTGCAGGAACGTAAAAAAAAAACTCTCTCCTCACATAAACAGTGAATGTGTTTTTTAATGATTTTCAATGGCCTCCCTCTTCCCTCCTGTCATAATCTTCAGTAGATACACTTCTCACATATTCAGGTCGCAGATCCCTATCAGCAAGGCAAAAACTTGATTCCTAAAATCATGAAGATCTTAGGTGGATCGAATCTAATTTCAAATCAGATTCAACAGATAATCTTTTTCCTTGCATGTGCCCATGCTTAGTCAATTATTTTTCTGCCAGCTGGGATTGGAATTGTCTTTACTTTCCTTGCATCTTTTTGATCCAATTTCATTTTTCATGTGTTGAAAATCATCTTGCATCTTTTTCATCCAATTTCATCTTTCATGTGTCGAAAATCATCTAAGAACAATTAAGAAACAAGTCCATTAATTTTAAATAATAATTTCAACACATTAAACAAATTTATATCCAAAATTAGCACAAAAATGACAATTTAACAATGCGACTTTCTTCCAGGAGATGGGTGATTTCTACTAGATTTTCTATTTTATTATAAAGAGTTCATTTGACATTAGAAGGAAGATTTGCTATAAAAAGGGTTGAAGAAAGATGTATAGGGTCACTAGGTAAAGAGTCACTCATGACATATGGAAAGATCTCCTTACTCACCTTCATCAAGAATAATGAAATCATAGTCAATAACACTCATGGCTTTGATACCATTTGGGCAACCCTTAGTCAGAGGGCAAATGGGGATAACAAAAATCAAAGGTATATGACATTGCTAGACTATATAAATTGAGAAAGGTCCTTCTCGCTTTAACTCTTAGACTCATGAAATATTTCATCGATAAGCCTCAAGGGAGCTTCGACATAAGTTTCTAGCCTATATACCAGTCAAGTGGTTTGTAGAAAATCTGTTCATAAAAGGATAAAGATAAACAAAGATTGACTGTAACTTAGAGTTCAGACTTGCTAGCTGAGACACAAGCCCTTCTCTTTTAGGGCAACAACTCTAAGGCCTGCCTTTTAAAAATCTAAACTGAAAAATCTCTCTCCTATAACTTAGACCTCAACCAGGATTTATAATTTAAGACTTTTTGATACATAAGATTCTCACGAAAAGGCAAGTGTAAAACATACTTGTCTTTTAATTTCAAAAAAACATACTTGTCTTTTTGTATGACTATTGCTACATTATTTAAGAATCAAGCTTTGAGGAGAGACAAAAATTTAGAAAAAAAGAAGGCCCTTTATAATGAAATATTTGTTTTATATTAATTATTAGTTTCTAATAAATAAAGTTGAATAACCAATAAACTAAATATCAATAACTTCAATATTAGCTTCATAGTAGCTTTTAAACATCGAACTTCAATTAGATATTTATTCAATTTATTAGCATTTAAAATATTTTAAAAGTCTAAATTAATTTTTGAGATCAATTTAAGGTTTATTTATATTTATATTTTAAATTCAATAAAAATTGTTTATTAAAATTTATGATTTTTGTTTTTGTTTTTAGTTCCTTCCATTTCATAAATTAGGAAAATCATAAGAAGTACTTTTGTTTATTTTTATAATATAATTTACTATCAAATAAATATATTATTTAATATTAATTATTAATAAAATTTTATTTAAAATTTTATT
>JANZLH020000392.1:214139-232539 GCA_026770325.2 Erythroxylum fimbriatum
GAAATTTGAATTAAGTTGGACTTAATTGAGAAGTTTTAGAAACTTTAAGGGTCAATATGTGATATTTGATCTTATAAAAATTTATTAATAATTATAATTAAAGCTTGACTTTAGTTGTAATTTTAATAAAATCCAAGGATATGAAAAATAAGATTCTGCATATAAAAGGAAAAATTAGAAAAATGGATGCAAGCACTTCTTACAATTTTTCCTCTCAAATTCGATTTGAGTTTTCTCTGAATAGATCTGTAGATACCGTTAGAGGTCGGGCGATTGAACAGCTCGTGGAATTGATAGTTTCGGAGAAATAGGAATTTTTATTGGAAAATCGGAACAGGTTCATATAGCTTTGTCTATTTCTTGTTTTATGTTTCTAATTTAATTATGTTAAAGTTGATCTTATGGGAAAAAAATTTTTAATTCATTCCGCTGCGCTTAGATTTGATCTTGCGTAATTTTTCCAACAAAGTTGACATAGACATCACGTTTTTCATTTTTAAAAAAAATAAAGAAAACTATGTATTGTCAATTTGAGGCACTAAATTTGGCATAAAGGGGAGCAATTCTCTGCATCAACTTGGTTACAGAAGTGTTGCTCAAAACATAACCAGATGATTTTGATTCAAGAAGCCTTGTTCTTTTATTTTGTTGGTAAATGGTTACTGTTATGCGTAGAAAAGTCTTGGCATTTAAATCTTCAAATCAATAATAAAAAAAATGTGCTGAATCAAGGTTTTATAAAAGAAAGATTTGTGGGTTGAGAAATGAAAGGGAGGAAATAAAATAGTATTTGTCAATTTATTTCAACCTTAATTTTGATAGATCTAAAAATAGAGTAAATATTATCATCAACATGTACAAGGTTTTAATGGGAGCCAAGAAACCAACAAAGTAAAAATATTTTATTTAAATTTATATATTTAAAATTTATTTCTTCCATTAATCTTTTTAATTTCTAATTTTAATTGCTTTTTATTGTAATATGTTCATAATTTAAAATTTTAGTAACTGTGTAATATATTTTTTAAATAACTAATTACCGAAAATCTTTGATGACTTGAATTAATGTGCAATACATAGAATCTTAGAAGTAAGGTCGTGATTCCTTCTTCCCCAGAGAAAAATAATAAAAGCGATATATGTTAACAGAAAAAAAAAAAAAAAACCTGATATAATTATCTCAGTTTTCTCTGCACCTGACACAAGTAGAAAGAAGTAACAAGACGAAAAGTGAAATAGATAACATAAAAGAAAATGAAGAACCATATGCACAGAAAAGTGAAATTGATAACATAAAAGAAAATGAAGAACCATATGGAAAACAACTATGGAACTAATGATTGATATCTATTTAAAAGCTAGCCATTTATAAATAGGTCTCAAAGGCCTGACATGAGGGAGAAGGGAGCAAGCTAGAACCAAGGATGACTTCCCAGAACACCCAACATGATCAGCGAGGCATTTTTCCTTTCACATGTGGCAAATGCGGCAAGTCGTCCTTGGCTCAAACCCACTCACTATCTCATCATGCAAGACCACTCAGAAACTCGCTTTCAACTACTACTGTAATATAGATTAATCCTAGCCTCCCCCTCTTTAGTTGGAAGAACTCTGCTGCTTAGTGCAATGCTATGCAAGTATTTATATAAGCAACGGTCAAGTGCATTGGCAGAATTGTTCACTGTGTGCAGGCATATATTCAAAGTCCAAGAAGCTTTACACTGAAGCAAAACTTACATATTTTTATCATCTTAGGCTCTGGTATGAGGAACGACCACACGTTGCACTAGAAAAGAGCACCAAATTCTATTGTCTTCTTAACACTTCTTCAAATACGTAGAGCTGGGTCTATTTCTGTCCACGGAGAATCGAATAGAGCCATTGACTTTCTATGTATTGAGGGAATAGAATCTGTTCATATTATTTTCCTTAAGTGGTTGTCGGTCATATATCTATTTTTGGACCAATACCGAATGCGGCAACTAGAATCGTTCGATTTTTTTATAAAAAGGTAAATTAACCAAAAATAGGTCTATCTGGTTGCTTTGCTTGAGAGATTACAGAAAGATATCCAGGCCTTCTAACGCTTCTTTCATTTACAAAAAGATATCTCCATTATTCAATACTCATACAAATTATATTATAAATTAAATAATTAGAATGCGCAATAATTTGTATTGAAATAATTCTATAAAAACTCAAAATCTTAAATGTATATGAAATAATTTACAATAATAAAAATATATTTCCCCTAAAAAAAATAATAAAAATATATTTAAATCAGCGTTATAATTAATGTTCCAGAACTCAATCTAATACCGAACCCGGTACGGTATTCATAACTTTGCTTTAAATACAGAAAACCGCTGAAAAGTTCCCCTTTACCTTGTAATTAAAAATGAACATGCTTTATGCTATTATGATCTTACTTTTGGCTTGGATGTCATATCTTTTCTTGTTTTGCTCAAAAGTTGGAGGGGTAAAAGTAGAATTGCATGGCAACCATTAATTAAGTCGGTTCTTGAATAACAGCTTTTTCCTGCAGTTGGACTTTCGAATCCTGACCTATTCCTCTTCATAATTCATGTAAACTTTCGAATTGACATTTTATAATGTCAGTTTCAAGACTTGATTGTGATTATTCCGAAAATTCTAACACATGAATAGAAAAGAAGATGTTTTACGTCCCTGCTCAAAATCACCATGTCATTGAGAAACGTAGAAAGAACAGAGAAGTCATGTATGAAAATGTATAGTACGCGCAGGCTATTCCAATTCGTGTATATAACTAAAAGTCTGGGATCCATGTAAATTTGGCCTACGAGGGGCCATTTTCTCCTGTCAAAAGGAAAGAATAATAAACAAAAATGTCTTACATCGACCTAAAGTGATTAAAGGGGTTGGGTAAGGATCTCATAATGCATACTTAATAGAACAGGAGATCCTTGTTTTCCCAGATAACAAGTCCAATAACAACAGGCTAAACCACTATTCAACAAAGATGCTGATATGTTATCCAACCAAATATCAAATGACCATACGAAAATCATACACGGAGGAATAGTAGACATTTCTCCTGTTATTCATGACCATAAAACCAAAACAAAGTAAATCTCGCTTCATACTACCAAGAATGGGACTGTAACACGCTTCCAATTTCACCTGCAAAACATGAAATGCAAACAAGGAATCAGTTATAATAATAAAAAGCAAATCATTTCCGCGTAATAACTCACTTCTGGGGCATCTACCCCCATTTGAATGCTTAACAGAATAAAATATGTTACGCAGTGTGTCTTTTGAAATAAAAAATGGCAAATCTGCATCTCAGACAAAACTCCTAATTGTGTATAGACCTCAAAACACTAATCTATCTGTCTCAATAACATGAGAAGGGGATTCAAAATTTAAATGTAGCCACAAATATTTCTCAAATTTAGGCCTTCAGCATAGTCTTATGAAATCCTCTACCGCATACTCAATAATATTGCCACACAAGTATGTAAAAACCAATTAAATCCCTCCAATTTTAACATACTTCATACATGCTTAACCATTAAAAATCCAATCCTCAAATAGATGATATTGTAGTAAAATTATAAAAATTGAAATAAATACCACAAATGATGCAAAATATTAGTTTCGAATGGTGCAGCTACCTCCTGTGCCTCTGAACAAAGGGTGAATTCTTCGCATCTTCATCTGGAGACAACAAAGACAAATCAGAATAAGGAATATAATCTTAGAGACATAGATGTATGAGATCCTTATACATCAGGTTTATGGCTTTTGTTTGAAAAGCAGATGCACACAAATTATCTACAACGCAGTTGAAGTCAAAGATGTTGCATTGCTATTTCTGTGATTGCATGTTTAGTTGCAGACTTAGTACGCTGATTGCAGGTATCTTATCAACAAGGTTCCAACATTTTTGAACAGTTTACCATGAAATGGTTGGTAACACTTATTGCAACTTAGTGATCTTCTTGCTGCAGTCAGTGCCACATAAAATCTCTCTATTATTGATGATACTATGTAGAAAACTACTAGTTCAATTATTGTGTAAAGGTAATTATTATGGAGACCATGAATTTAAGAATAAAATTGATGTAACTAAGAATAACAGACAAGAAAAAAACCTCCAGCATAAAATAAATAACCAAAAAGGAAGACTCATACTTGAGGGGACAACAGGGAAACAAAGAAAATAAGAATTTCAAACAAGCCACTGCTAAGATTGCCTCTAAACAGTATCCACATGGCCTACCACAAACAAAAATATGAAAGGCAGAATGAAGCTATTCAGCCGTTTGGCTACAGCAAGTTTATAGAATATGCCATTAATGTGTCGTTCTATCCACTGTAACTCCATCTCTGTACCTTTCCGTTTACAAGAAATAGACAATACCCACTTGTGTTTGCACAACGTTCAGATAACAGAATCACTAAGTAAAGAGTAGTGTAGAACACTTCATATTCTTAGACTTATTTAAAATACAAATAAAAATTTTCCACACTTTTCTGGACTGCAAAGTTCGAAGTTTTTGGTCAGATATTGTCACAGATAATAAGATTTTCAAAAGTAGCTTTACCAGCAAGTGAAACTCTGGAAAGATAGTCATTCCTAGATGGGCTAGAAGACATGCATAAAGATCAAGCAGAATGGAGTACAAAACGTAAAAGCGTACCAGTTAGACCAAGAGAAAACTTGGTAATTAAGGTTCCAGTTGTGGCAAACCCAACCAGGAATGGCCAATTCCGGTTGAATTCCCTTTTGAAGAACACAGGCCATGGATCAAACCACTTCTTCATCTCTACAGATTGCCTTCCTGTCTTTTCGGTGTCTCTTCTATCTCTTATCGCAGCTTCTGTGTAAAACCAAAGGCAGAAAACTGAAAAAGATGATCACTTTCCATTATGGAATCATTAAAACAATCAAAGCAGGTCCAACACCCAGATACAATTTAGATTTTAGTTAAAAAAGAAAAAGAGAAAACTCATTTCATAACAAGTCTCTACGAGCTAAATTAAACAATATATTGGGGGATTACAATCGTGATCGACATATCAGCAAAAGCAATAGTGCAAACCCTAGAATGAAACTACTTGAGAATTTCCAATAAGCATTGCAGAGTAACAAGAATACGACTCTGAATACAAAAACCAACAAAAGAAAACCACTGTTTCTCCGACAAACAACGAATAAGATCAGTACGGAAAACAAACCAACAATCAGATGACAAACCCAGACACACCAGACGAAAGTAAAATAAAAAGCTGAAAGTACTATTCTTCAGTGTCAGATCTAAGCAGGTAATATTCAAGACAATAGAAGAGAATCAGCAAAGCTCTAGAGTTACGGGCGAGGATGCCTTGAAACTCACCGGTGATAAGAGTCGATGGTCTGTCTAACAGAAGATTTTTCTGTACGTTTTCGACATAATGAAATTGATGCAGTTGGGCTTAGGCCTATAAATTTGGCAATTACATTACATGTAGATTCTTGTCTTGTACCAGTTAATTTTACAGCCCAAATATAGAAAAGATAAGCCCGGTTCTGTCTAATGTCACCGTGTAGCAAAGAACGAACATGAAATTTGCCTTTGTATACATCCACTTTCCTATTCAACGACATATTCTACGTGCCACTCTTTACAATTTTGCATAAAAAGTAAATACAATTAGATTCTTAAAATACTGGAATTTTCTATATCATTTATCAAATGTGTAATTCCAAACTTATTTCAACTAAATTTTACTACTTTCATGATAAATTTGTTAGGTTGGTCTCATATTAACGGGCAAACACAAATAACTTTTAGTAAGTTTAGTAGTGTTTAACAAATACATTGTGATGCTCAAATTAGTAAAGATTAAGTATGTATGAATGTCTCTTATTGATCTTTGTAATGGTAGTTAGGAGAACTTATTTTTAGATGTCTTCCTTTAATAGATAATCTTTTTTGAAGTATAGTTGCACTCTAATTTTCCTTAATAGAGTTAGATCTAAGCTTTATTAGATAGTTACGTTGGCCTTTGATTAAGATTGTACTTTCTTTCATGGATGAATCTCATCTTGATAAAACTTATCCCTTTTTTTTTCCTTAAATATGTGGGCATCTTATTTGGGCTTGAAGCGAACAACTTAGAAGAAGGTTGATGAATCAATCCAAGCCCAATTTATGTACTCATTAAGGGCATATTATTTACCACTTAGTTTCTTATCAAAACTTAGATCAAAAGCAAAACTTTTAGTACTTAAGTATGTAAGGATTTCAAATTACTCTCAAAGACCATCTATTTGTAGGGACCGTCAAATTTTTATTATAATGTTGCTTCTTAATGTCAATAATAAATCATGATAGCCCTAATGAAGATAGATATGAAGGTGAAATCAATCCACACTCATTTTAGGTTACCTTATCTACTTATGACATATTGACAAAAATATTTGATAACTCACCTTTGGTTTTCTTGAGCATATACGCTTATGACATATTGATAATCTATTCAAATTGGCTTTCTTAAATAGGCCAACACATAAAGCAAGCTGAAACATTTTACAAGATTAATCTTTTGAAAGCCTCCTTATAAATATTCTCAGGGAATACTCCTTGTGGAATACAATTAGCACAGAGACTATCCTACCACCCACAAGGAGGTGAACCATCATTTGATTTTAATCATTTATCTCGATCAATCTTGACCATCCATTCGTTTATATAAGGCACATGATGTGCAAGATTGATTACTTTTGTCATCTCTAAAGAGATGTTAGAGAGAGAAAATACCTTTGCTTTTATCTACTTGTATATCTTCTAAAGAAGGTTCTAATATTAATGTGATAAATAGACATATCTTATATACCTCAAGTAAAATTACATCTATTCCTACTTAAAATTTTAAAAGCTATAAAGAGAAACAAGGATGATCTAAGTAGCCTGGGAAGCGAAGCTAGAAGCTGTAGTAATTCTAGTTCAAGTAGTTATAACATCATAGGTTTAATAGTGTTAAATCATAGGAGTCGCATCCTTATGTCAAATAGGTCTACATAAAACTTGTATATGTTGCCTATGATGATTTCCCTCATTTCAAAATGTCGTATGAACCTAATTCAATCAGGTATGGTAAGAGACTTCATTTTGAAAATCATCTCTGAAGTTCACCTATACCCAACAAACTATGCATGGCTGAATTTAAGAAGATGATAGAGAAGTTTCATATCTCCAAAGAAATCTCACTCAAATTCATGGTTGATAATAAGCGAATTTGTTATTCAAAGCCTAGAGAGATAGGATTTAACTTTAATGCCTTCAATTGTGGAATTCAATTTCCTTTCTATCACACCATTATCCAAATATTAGATGTAACATGTTTGAGTCATAATTAATTTCATACACATTCCTTTTCTAAGTAGGTTGTTCAGTGCCTATCATAGAATGAAAGTGCCCTCTTACCTCAAGTTGTAAGACTTCCCATAATGCTTAGTTGAAGTATATATCATCCAATAAGTTTAGAACTAAATCAAATAAAAAAAAGTACGAGATATCCAAAATGTTAGATATAATCTTTACATATCCCATTGAACAAAATGTTTGTTTTAATGTATACTTATAGGAGAATGGTTCTCAAGATAAATGGCAGGAGGAAGATGAAATTTGAAAAGTTCAAATCTCAATAATAAACCTAATCAGAACTAGTGCCTTTGTTGATACATTTAATGTATAGGTGAAAATATACAAGATATTAGAAGACTTTCACGTTAAATTCAAAGAGTTTATTTTAGAGATAATTGTGAATTTATTATGCCTATAAGAAGGTTATTGGGAGCATACTTGTCCTCTTCAATAGGAGTATATAGAAACATACTGCTCATAGAGAATAAAAATTCAAAAGAGGGGTAAAGTAACCTTGTGTTGATTTTTTATAAATGTAAATCTTCTTCTTCTACATGCGGAAAAGGAACAAATAAATAAATCAAATTTCGGGAGGCTTCATGAAGTGCTTCTTTAGGAGTTAAAATTCCATTAGTCCATATTTCAAGAAAAAGTATTTCTTTTTTTTCATTCCATTTCCATAAGAATGAACAATATGATTCGCAATTCGAAAGATCTTAATTATGGAAATTGGATTTATAGAGATAGAAACAAAAGTTTCTTACCTATTCGAAGTCTAAATACATAGATAATGTACTAAATGTGTTTAGTATTTTATATATCTAATACTTATAAAGTATTAAAGATATCTATTATTCTATGTACGGGTTGACATTTGAGTTCAAGATTATATGGGTATTAATTTAGAAGTAAATTCTTATTAAGGTATGTTTTACATAGAACAATACTATTTTGAAATTTGAAAGGTTCCAATCTAGCATTAACTACTAATCAAGTCATAATACATTTTTTATTTAGTAGAAATGGTTATTTAGATCAAAATTTCTTTAGTGAACTTGGTATCACTCCTTGCATTATTCAGAAATTAATTTATTGTAAAATATTATAGTCATTGTGCATCCAAGAGGAGCTACGATGAAAATTGTAATATTTAAGCAAGTACTCACTATAGAGAATCTCATAAAATTCTCTCACTAAACCACTATCCTAGTAGTAGCATAATCGTCATATGGTGATATGGTATAAGTTACTTAAACTATTGTGTTAGTGCTAGTGGGAGATTATTTGTTTATAACCTACAACAAATTGGTTAGTCGTAGGTTAGTGACATAATTATTTAAAGATATTTATGTATATGATAAAGCCTATGGGACAGATATACGTTACAAATAAAATTACAATGAGATAATAATTGTAAGATTCATATTGCATTTATCTATTATCGCTAAATTACTCCTATTCATTGTTCTATTGAGATTGGACATTAGAGTGTAAAAAGACTAGTATACATTATATTTATTCCTTATGAAGGAAGTAGTCGATCTCATAGACTAAAGTATGGAAATACTTAAACAAACGAGTGAGTGCTTATTAAAGAACATATTTACTAAATTGATCCCATATGGGAATTCCATTTGAAACATTACTTCCATATCTATGAAAATTTTCATTGTGATGATTGTAGTAATGATTCTTTGATTTGAGACGACCAAAGTTTCTCATGTAATGGTTTTTATGTTTGATACTACTTATGACTTATTCTAGTCAATGATAACTCTGTCGTTAATCATTGGTTATGGCATAAACTATATAAAGATAGTTGAATAATCAATATAGGATTTATAACCATAAATTAATCGGATAGACTGTTCCACTATTTTCAATTAGTATTGATTTAGGAAATTCTTGACCAAGGTGGAATGATACTTTAAAATTAGTGTTCAACTATCATTAATTGAATTAATTACTAATGATGGAGAACTAACATGATTAGAGTCTGACAAAGTAGATATTAATTATATGCTCTATGTCTAATCGAAACATCTTATGTTAAAAAGATTAAATTATAAAAAAAATCATGCATGGAAAGGTTAGCCAAAACTACTTTAACATTTCTAAATATTTCAGTGGTTATTGACGTATTATTTGACTCCCATTTTGATTTATGGATATAAATTATTTAATTAAATAATTAAATATAAATTAAAGGTAATCATAAATATAATTAAGGGTTATAACTTATATCCGTTGTCAACGTATTTGAGAACCTAATAGGTTACACACAAAGAATGGGTTAAAGAGAAAAAAGGAGTTTTATAAAGTTAAACTTGATTATAAAGTTTGAGAAACTTTATAAAAAAAGAGATATTTAATAAATAAGGACTAATGTTACCCCCAGAATTTTTTTTTATGATTAATCATGATTAGCTTAATTAATTAAATTGAGTAAGTTGTTAGTAAGTGACTAAGATGGCATTAATAAGTAAGATGACATGAGTTAATGATAATATATGATATTAGATCTTATTTGAACTCAATTAGTTTAATTAGAATTATATTTTAATTGAAATTAGAATTTTATTTTAATTAAATTACTAAAAGGTTCAAAATATATTTTAAAATAGGATTAGGCTCCAAGGGAGCTAGCGTTTCTTGTCTAACCCTCTCTACAATATTTGTAGAGTTCTCTTAACTCATTCTGTAGATATCGTTAGAGGCTGAATAATTGTGAAGTTACAGTGATTAATATAAGCTAGTTTCAAAAATAGTTCGAAGAAAACGATAAGAAAATAATCAAGTTTCATAATAAGATATGAATTAAGATTTATGTTTTACAATGTTTAGTGTGTTAATTATATTATAAAAATTTAAGTGATCTTAATTTTTTGAAAATTTAAAATAAATTTTTTTTGTTATTATTCAACCGTGCATCCTGCCATAATTCTTCAACAATATCAAGAGTTAAAATGGGAGCATACTAAAGTTTTAGGGGTGTTGGTTCAGACTATAGGCTATAGTAAGAAGTGTTAAGATATAGGTTATGATATCTTATTACTTAATTATGGTCATTATTTGATAATTGGACCTAGTTGTGTTTATGTGGTACTCTTCTAAAACAAGTTAATAAGGTTTAAAATCCTAATTAAGATGGGATTCAAATATATTGTCTAACTTGGGATAATAACTATCTAAGGAAGCAAATTTTCAGAAATTTGAATTGATTATGGCAACTGTAATATAGCTGGATTTCACGTGTGTATTGGACCAAAAATTGTCGTTTTTGGAAAGGAGTTCTATATGACTTGGCAACTGGGATTTCTAAGGTAAATGAGGACATGTTTTATTAGCTAATTGTGTGAAGATAGACATCTATCTATTGCAAACTTTTCTGATAATCATGTCACCTAGGCTGAATTGTTTCTATGTTGTGTTTTCTTTAGTCTGTTGTCATTGATTAGGTGTTTTTGCAGTTGAAATTTTTCTCTTAATTTTTTTACGTGATTTGTCTAGGTGATTTGTGATTATGTGTTGTGTTTTTGTGGATTGCATGATTTTTTAACATCTGGATATTCTTTAATTTTTCACCGATAATTGAGGACTGTCTTATGTAACTTAGGAGTTGATTTCTTTTCTAGTTTTTAGGGCATCATTATGTATGGCTATTGATTGTCGATGGAGTGTTAATTGTGTAACTGTCTTTTGTCATTTGTGGTGTATGAAAACTCTAGACGTTTTTGTAATTTTAGTAGCTACTATTCTTGATCATTTCGGTTATTTTTTTTTTGTTGATTGGGAGTTGATCGTGTATGTTTCTGGTGGCTATCGATAGTGGTGGTGGTGTACGTAAAATTCTAGCAGGCGTCGTGGATTTTACAGTTATGTTGTTTCTAATGTTTCGATGAAGAAACATTTATTTTGTTGGTGATTTTTTTAAATTGGGGAGTTGTGTTTTCTGTCTATTGTGAGGAAATTTTTGGGCTATCAACGATAGTGGATTTATGCGAAAAACTTCCAACAATATTAGTGTTTTTGCAACTTCATAGTTTGTAACGTTTTCGGTGGAAAGACATTTGTTTCATTGGTGACTTTTTAGTTGCAATGTGTGGGATGTTTCAGTAACGATATTGAAGCTTCACAGCAAATTCTTTTGATGGACAACTTCTCATTCTTTCGTTAACAAAGCTATATTGTTAGGGAAGTTGTTTTCTTTCTCAAGTATCTTTGGTTTGTTGTTATTTTAATCACTTTAGTTATTTTATTTTCATCCTTTATTATCAAATACTGTTGAGAAAATCCCTAATGGGGTTAGTACGAGACAGTCATACTATTGGGTGTGATTTACTTTCACGGGTAGTGAGGACAAGGGATAATGTCAAGGGTCAGGTGAGTCGGCTCTATAATGCCTTTGAGTAAAAATATTGTTGTATCATAGGTGAAAGTAATTAAGATGGGTGAGGGCCCTGTAGACAAAGGCAAGTTGTGCCAAACTGCGTTACCAAATCTCGGGTGTTGATTTGTTTATTTTACGTTTAATTTTTCTGTTTTTGTTTGTACTAAAAACAATTACGATTGAACTAGAATTTTTGTGAAACTACATCCTTTCAGATTTTTCAATTAGTATGAGAGCGAGTCTGTAACACCCCACTCTCGCGTGACCCGAACTCGACATCGATGATGATATCCGAGCCCGTTCCCCGCGAGGGTGGCGTATTACATCACTTAGTCAATACGTGTGAATCATATGACTGGTGAATTAAAAAAGAGACATTATGAGAAATTTATAACTCGGGTATTGATTGTATTATTTCGATTTGGAGATTTTACAATATATAACGAAGTGTTCCAATAAAGATTATGGTGCGATCTGTTGGAATAGTGTAAAGTGGTTTTATGTACCTAGGAACAAGTATAACCTCATAGGCTGCATTTTGATTGATAATGTGAAATTTGTGGTACGAGGAATTGCTTTGAAAGCTCGGAGACACTATGCATACAGAAACATTTTGGATATGTCTATGAATATGCAAATCGATAATGATTGAGGTATTTTGTGGGTATGAAAGAATTGAAAGAGATGATGCAATTGAGTATTTCATAATAAAACTAGTGATGCGCTTCAATGTATTGAATGGAAATTTCAATAGAATATCACAAACTTAGATGAGAAGGTTATTAAACCTAGTGGAATACGGAGTGTTAAGTGTGGACCTAAAAAGGAGGCAAAAAGGAAGTATTATTAGCTATTGAAATTCCAAATCAGGTGTGTATACGCCTAAACTTAGAATTTGCGAACCTTATCGAGGAATTGAAAATGAAACCAACTTTTGAGGAAATGATATTTATGATTAGAGTAAGAAGTAGGTGTAATACCTGCTAACGAAGAAACTGTTAGAGAAAACATAAGAAACAATCGAAGGTTTATATTCGAGTAAGAGTACATCAAAAGGATAATAGATGGTTTAGAATGTAAAACCGAGTGATTATATGTTAGAATTTCCAACAGACTTGACTATTGGTGACAAGTGTAAAGTTGATAATTTTGGAGTTCATGGGGACACGAGATTGATGTATAGTTCAAATTAATTGCGGGCATAACAATCGTTATATTGGTGACACCATTCGAATAGTGTATAAGGTGTCATACAACAAAAAGGAGTCGTTCACCCCTATATTGAAGTGAACAGGGCCTTTAAAAAAATGGTGAAAGACCATGACTGACTTGAGGTAATGTTGATGAGTGAAATGAATCTGTAATAGGGGCTAAGTGATCCAAGTTAAGGACAAATGAGTTGAACTGATTGACATTGAGGTTATGGAATCTCATGAGATTAGTGGTTTAACACCAGAGAGACACCTCGACCAAGATGCATTTAGATGGAGATAAAGGAGTAAATAGGGAAAACTAAAGTCGACATAAATTGGTCTATGGTGTGAGTAGGACTATGGATTGGTAAGTCGGTATAAAACAGAACAGATGTGTCGGATTCACACAATGTTACATGGATAAGGTTAGGAAATATTGTATTATTGATGCCGAGAGTGAAGAAGTGTGAGGAATCATGAGGAAACAGTTAAGACAGACCTTGACCTCTGTTTCAGAAAATGCCCAGCTAAGCTCATACTGCTGGGCTCTGATACCACCTAAATGTAACACCCCACTCCCGCGTGACCCGAACCCGACATTGATGGTGATATCCGAGCCCGTGCCCCGCGAGGGTGGCGTGCTACATCACTCAGTCAAAATTCAATAAAATTTTTTTTTGAATACATTCATGTGCGCGGAAAACAGTAGACAATTTGATCCCGCGCCTTCCTATCGGGGGTGGGATGTTACAAAGTCACCGAATCGAAACTTAGTACGTCAAGTTGGTGCAAATCCACATTTCTCAATTATGGTTATAAGAGAAGGGGCATCAATTACTAGGCCACATTTGTTAGATGGTTTAAATTATCATACGTGGAAATCATGAATGAGATTATTCATTCAAGCACAAGGAACAAAAGCATGGAACTTGGTTTTAAACGGTTGGACATATCTAGTGACAACTGATGAAAAGCGAGAAGCAATGCTTAAAGATGCATCTGAGTGGACAAGGGTTGAAGAAGAGAGAGCGCTTAGAAATTCTCAAGCTCTTCATTTCATCTTTAGTGCAATTGATGAAGATCACTTTGTTATGATATTAGTCTATGAATCGGTGAAAGCGTGGGACACTTTACAAACTATACATGAGGGATTGAAATATATGATAGCTTCGAAACTTCAGATGTTGGCTGTGAGATTTGAAGAGCTGGGGATGGATGAAAGTGAAACTATTGGAGATTTCCATGAGAGACTACATGACATAGCAAACCAAGCACATCAACTTGGGAAAAAGTATTCAAATATAAAACTTCTTAAGAAGACATTAAGATCATTGCCTTCGAGATTTTTATACCAAAAATTGTAGCCATTGAAGAAGCCCATGATATCAATGAATTGTTTTTGGATAAGGTAATTGAAATTCTTACCAACTTTGAGATGAACTTGTTGAGGGATAAATGAGAGAAGAACAAAGGATTGACGTTACAAGCCAAGATTCGTAAAGCCATAAATGACTTAGAAGATGAATCTGAAGAGAATGAGGATATGAAGTTATTGACAAGAAATTTTAGCAAGTGTTTAAAGAAAGTGAAGAAGGATAGACTTGAGTTTAGACAAAACGGTGGGAGTTCATCGAACATCAACTTTAAACAACATCCTAAAACTCAAAAGGGTGAAAAAAGTGACAAAAATTTAATGTCATGAATGTCAAGGCTTCAAACATGTGCAAGTGAAATGTGCTAACACATTGAAGAAGAGAAAAGGAAAGTGCTATACAAGTACATGGAGTGAGAATAAATCCGAAAGTGAGCATGGTAGTAAAGAGGAATTTGTGAGGAATGCTGCATTGGTTGCTTTATATAGCAAAAGTTCAGCTGCTTGCTTAACAGCAATGAAGAAAGAAGAAACTGACTATAAAACCGTAGATAAATTAGTCTAAAATTTTGGGAAAAATGGAGTGAATTAGTCCAAAGCTTAATTTTAGATTATGATGGTGATTTAAAGGACAAAAGGGAGGATATTTACAAAGCCTATGAGTTAAAGTATGCAAAGTGGGTCCAAAAATAAAAGAAGAATGAGAAGTTGAAGCCGGTCAGTACAAAAAAAGGAATAAGAATGCTAAATGGAGGTACTAAAAATTAGAACAATAGTTGGAAATTGGTAAGATTAAAGGAGACTTTCAAGGTGTCGACTACAAAGGTAAGTGTTATAAAGTGAATGAAGAGAAAATTGATGGTGCGACCAGATCTTTCCAAAGAGAAATCTTAAGGAAAAATCGAAAGTTCATACCTATATGTCACTTTTGTGAGGTAATCGGGCATATAAGGTCGAATTGTTACATGTTGTTACAAATGATATTTTAACAAAACCAAAAATCTAGACACTCTTCATTAAATTTTCAGCAACAATCTTGAGTTAGAAAGGGTCAATTACAAGCACAAAGTCGTAGTGAAGAAAAAACAAGAAATTGTCCAGATTTACAGTTAGTTGTTGCTATTAAAGAAGCTGGTTAGACAGAGAATCTGTTAGTCACTTCTAAGGGAGAAACCAACTAGCCATCTAATTATAAAGTTAATGTGACGAGGAATAAGCCCAGGTTTGCATTGTTTCGAGGGACACAGGAACTGTATGCTTTACATTTTTGAAATATATTTTGATGTTGTTAAAAAAAAGAGGGTTCGAAGGAGTTAACATCTAGGCTTTTTAAGTTTTTATGAGTTTTCTAAAGTTCAGTTGATTGGTGTGTGTTTGGTTTTTCTTTACTTGTTGAATAATATATTTGATGTGCAAATGAGGCTATGCTTAATGATTTGAGAGTTTTGTTTTTGGATTTTGATTTACAGATTATGTCAAGAAAATGTTGATTCTTAGTTGGAGTCCTATAAGAAGATTCAGATTTTAAATGATTTGGGTCTTTCAATTTTCTATATTGGTTTCTCTCTATATTGTAAGGTGTATAAGTTTGGGCAATATGCTTTCACATGGTTTATGTGAGGAGGAGATTGATTAAGTTTGATTTTGATTCGTTGAATGCATTTTTGGGGTTTATGAATTTAATCAGTCATATGTGGATGACTTTTATGTGAGTAATAATATGTTGACTGGTGTTTTTTATTGGTGGTAAATTGTCATCTTGACCTTCTGCCACTGCACTACATGCATATGATTCTTCCGCTACACTTACTGTTGATTGTTATGCTTCTTTATTCACTGAGATTGATCGCATTGAAGGCATTCTTTGTTTTGGCATTGTTTTGTCTCAAGGGGGAGATATAGGATTTTTTATTTTCATCTGATATGACTATTCAATTTAGGAGTAGATTTCAAGATATCTTTGTGACTATTAGTCTTACTTTTTAGCATCTTTTTGTCTTAAGGGGGAGGATGTTTTTGACTTTGGATATTCGGATATTTGATTATGTTTGGATGATGTTTAAATAGGGGGAGTTTCTATGTGGTTTGTGATTTTGATGCTATATGTTCAATTATACTCTTTAGGGAGAATTTCAACTATGTGACAAATAATGCCAAAAAGGGGGAAGATTCTTAAGATATAAGTTATGATATCTTATTATTTAATTATGGTCATTATTTGATAATTGGACCTAGTTATGTTTATGTGGGACTCTTCTAAGAGAAGTTGATAAGGTTTAAAATCTTAATTAAGATGAGATTCAAATATATATTCTATTTTGGGATAATAGCTATCTAAGGAAGCAATTGTTTTAGAATTTGAATTTGTATTAGACTGATATTGTTATTTTTGGAAAAGAGTTCTATATGACGTGGTGGCTTGGATTTCTAGGGTAAATGGGGATATGTTTTATAAGTTGATTGTGTGAAGATAGACATCTATCTGTTGCAAATTTTTTTGAGAATCACGTCACCTGGGTTGAACTGTTTTGGTGTTGCATTTTCTTTGGTATGTTTTTGCAGCTGGAATTTTTCTCTTGGTTTTTTACATGAATTGGTTGGGTGATTGGTGATTATGTGTTGGGTTTTTTTGGATTGTGTTATTTTTTAACAGCTGAATATTCTTTAATTTTTCACCGATAATTGAGGGTTGTCTTGTGTAACTTAAGAGCTTATTCCTTTTTTTATTTTTGGGGCATCATTCTAAGTGGTTATTGATTGTCGATGGAGTGTTAATTGTGTGGCTATCTTTTGTGATTTGTGGTGTACAAAAACTTCAGATGTTTTCGTTATTTTAGTAGCTGTTATTCTTGATCATTTGGGTGATCGTGTATGTTTCTAGTGGCTATCGATAGTGGTGGTGGTGTGTGTAAAATTCCAGCAGGTATCGTAGATTTTGCAGCTCCGTTGTTTACAACGTTTCGATGAAGAAAAGTTTATTTTGTTAGTGATTTTTTCAGATTGGGGAGTTGTGTATTTTGTCTATTGTGAGGGAATTTTTGGGCTATCAACAATAGTGATTTTTGTGTGAAAAACTTCCATCAATATTGGTATTTTTACAGCTTCATAGTTTGTAACACTTTAGGTGGAAAGACGTTTGTTTTGTTGGTGACTTTTCAGCTATTGTGCGTGGGATGTTCCAGTAACAATATTGAAGCTTCACATCAGAATCTTTTGATAGACAACTTTTCATTCTTTCGTTGACAAAACTACATTGTTAGGAAAGTTGTTATCTTTCTCAAGTGTCTTTGTTTATGTTCGTTATTTTTTTAATCACTTGAGTTATTTTATTTTCATCATTTATTATCAAATATTGTTGAGAAAATCCTCTGTTGAGGTTAGTACAAGGCAGCCGTACAATTGGGTGTGATTTACTTTTACGGGTAGTAAGGACAAGGGATAGTGTCAAGGGTTGGGTGAGTCGGCTCTGTAATGTCTTGAGTAAAACTATTGTTGTATCACAGGTGAAAGTAATTAAGCTGAGTAAGAGCATCGGAGATGTAGGCAAGGTGTGTCAAATTGTGTTACCAAATCTCGGGTGTTGATTTGTTTATTTTACATTTAATCTTTCTGTTTTCGTTTATGCTAGAAACAATTGCGGCTGAACTAAAATTTTTGCGAAAGTATAACCTTTGAGATTTTTAGGAAGCAATATTAGAACCGATAATGTATATGTTTTGGCAGCGATGATTTTCATTATTAAAGATAAGCTGCAATTAGTGAAGACCTGAAGGTCTATCTCCACGTTCCTAAAGGGTTTGAAATTCTCTTCCTGTAACATCCCGGTTCCTGCGGGAAGGGTAAAATAGGAATTCTTAAGTGATCAGTGAGAGGGTAGTAGTGCAATTACATGTTCATGCATTATGTGACATATTTACATTGTGAAAAAAATGAATTTGTTGCACATGAATTATTTGTACATGCATACATTGACTTTCCCGGTATATTTGGTCATACTTGTGAATGGTTTGAGAATTGTGGGTTATTGAGTTGGAAAATTTATTTGGAG
>JANZLH020000392.1:235085-250749 GCA_026770325.2 Erythroxylum fimbriatum
GAAGAAGAATCCGCGTGCGAGACAGAAGCTGGGAGACAAACGAGAGCGAGGAGTGAAGTCGACAACCCAAGCTTTGGCGGAGACCAGTTGGGGACGAAGACGAACAACAGTCAGGGGAGAGCCGGAGTGGGGGAAGAAACAGACGGTGGAGTCGTGGGCAAAGGAGTCAAACGAAGAATGAAGAGGCGGAGGCAGAGTCAGAATGTCGCCTGTCCCACGGTTTAGAGGTATACAGAAATTATTGTCGCTGTACTCTGGAGTCGATAGACAAAAAATGCGGAGACATGAACCAAACGGAGTCGGAGGCAGAATTTCTTTGTTTTGTCAACTGTCCCCACTCGCGGGGACAGTAACCAAACGTAAGGCTCTGAGCCCCTGTGAATGGTTTATGTTGAAGTAAATGAGTACGCCTCGGCCTTGGGTTATGCAATCAAATTTGAAGATTGAAGATAACTACAATATGCTTAATGTTGTTTATTAAAAAAAGGTATAACTTGATAAGGTAGTATAAAACTTTTACTTTAATATGGTTAAAGGAAGATTTGCGTCACAAAGGCTGGGACTGGTCATGGTTTTAAAGAGGCGAGAGATTAGTTACGTCTTACGTGTGGTAATTAAAGTGGCACTTGTGAAATAAGCGAAGGAACGAAGGGCAATTTTGTGTATTTGTCATATTCGGTGCCCTCTCGTCCTATAATCATAAGAACTTTTAATAATATAATATCAAATAATTTGTTTATACGTTATTATTTTTCCTCTTGGTGAGTTTTTGACCGTTGCTTTTTTCCCAACGTCTCTCTCTCTCACTCACTCTTTCTCTCTCTTCCCGAGTGATCAACCAGCTACACTGCAGAGCTCGGCTTCCATTCAATTCCCGCCCACTCGGGTATGATTCTTCACTTCATTCCCGTCTTATACTTTAAACTGAAAGTTTTATTCTTTTTATAATCTGGGCTTCGTTTAGTTTCAAGTACTTGTTTTGCTTTGCTCTTCCCTCTACTTAATTGCGCTCCTATTCTCTCTGTTTTTTTTTCTAACCTTCTGTTATCTTGTTTTCTTTCATTCCACTACGTAAATGGGAATCGGATTGTGTGTTCGTAGATCGTTTCAGGCGTTTTACTTAATATTGTGTTTATAAATCTTATTTTTAAGCTCTCAGGGTACGATAATATCACCATTTGACGACGTCTTTTTTGTATGAGCACTAATGGGTTATTTATGTCAAAGATTTCTTTAGTGACATGGTTTTCAAATATCATAATTTTTTTTCCCTTCTGGTGTTCCGGTGTTAACTTTTGAGAGGAGTAATGTTAGGTTTCATATTCAATGAGTCCCCTTTTCCAGTTGTGGTTTAAAGTAGTGGGAAGGTTTCACCATGTGAGGCAGTCAAACTTGTGTACTCTTTCATCTACTTTAAGCTCCTTTTATCTTCTTTTATTGTGTGCTCTGTCTCCTCACTGCTACCTCGTTTTTGTTACCAACCATTTTGCATTTCTGATCCTTCTTTAATCGGTTAAACCCCTCCTTTTTTCTTCTCATTTTGTCTTTTGTATTCTTCTGTTGATTTTATTTCGAAATGTTATTTTATCGGTTGTTTGCTAGTAATTCTGCACGTATTGATTGTTTTAAAGTTTTAATTTCAGGCTTACAGAAAACTGAGTCATGTCCTTGCGGTTCTTTTTTCATTTATTTTTTTGGTTTTGATCGAGTTCAATCTTCAGTTCTCTGTAGTTTAATTATCAAAGAAATTTTAAATAATTGAATAATGGGGTTCTCTGAGAAGTGCAAGAGAAATCTTGAAAGAATCTTCATTTCTTTCTGTCATGAAAGAAATGTTTGTTGTGACTTGTGGACTAAGGAAAGAACCGACTACTTTGCAAGATTGTTTTCTTCTCTGAAAATGTGAGAATGAATCCAAATAGTTGTTCAATCAAACTATTTTCAGTTTCTTATGCCCATAGAAATGCTTTTGCTATTGCTTGCTGTCTTCAACTTTGAAGACTTCCATCAATGCTCAGTTTGTATTTATAGTTGAACAATGAATTTGTATGTTAATGTTGAACAGCAGGTGCAAATCCATATGAATCTGGTTAGAAATAAGAAGGGGATACCATTGAGATTCTGATTTCGATTCAAAAGCTGAAAACTTTTGAGGTGAAGGGAAAAGGGAAATAGAAGGTGAGAAATGGGATGTTCTACCTCGAAGCTGGATGATGAGGAGGCAGTTCAGCTATGTAGGGACAGAAAACGTTTTATAAAACAGGCTGTGGAGCAAAGAACACGGTTTGCCTCTGGACACTTGGCTTATATCCAATCATTGAAAAGAGTTTCTGCAGCTCTTAGAGAGTATATTGAAGGAGATCAGCCCCGAGATTTCTTGGTAGATTCATTCATAACCCCTCCTTTTACACCAATGAAGAAAACAAGTCCGGGTTTCATCTCGATTTCGCCAAAATCTTTGAAGCCTGCATCACTCCAACCAGGGCCTAATTCAATTTTGAAAATTAATTTCCTGATGGCGGGGGCCAGCCAACCGATTTCAGTTGAGGAGAGACCTGTCTCGCCGGAAACAGTCCGAATAGATAACTATTCTCCAATTCATCATTTTGGGACGGATGGATTCTTCGCAATGCAGTCCTCACCGATGAGCTCTTCATTTTTCTCTTATCCGTCCAATGATAGGATTAACATCCCTCCTCCATCACCTCAAACCTCACTATGGGATGGCTTTTGGAACCCATTTTCTTCACTTGACTATTATGGTTATCCTTTTCATAATAGCTTTGATAATATGGATATGGATGACATTAGAGGACTAAGGAAGGTGAGAGAAGAAGAAGGGATCCCTGACCTAGAGGATGAAACTGAGCAAGAAATGGATAACAAGGTAAATTCAACAGTGGAAAGAAGTAGAGACGATGCCAATTATGAGAAAGAAGAAGTGCTTGTTGAAGATGTTGATGACGGTGAGAGTGACACGGAAAGTGGAAGTGAATGTGAATGCGAATGCGAATGTGACAAAGCACCGAGAGGATCACAATCACAAGGCAGTGAAAAAGTAGAATTATCACGAGCTCAAAATTCAGGACAAGTTGGAATCCACAATCAAGAAGTTGTGGTCGGTGACGGAGAACCTGAGATAGAAACACCAGGTTATACCGTTTACGTGAATCGAAGGCCAACAAGTATGACTGAAGTTGTGAAGGACCTTGAAGAACAGTTCACTATTGTTTGCAATGCAGCCAAGGAGGTCTCGGCATTGCTGGAGTCTAGCAGAGTTCAGTACTCGGCAATCTCAAACGATCTCACAGGTTGAAATCAAAATTTCTCTAGTATCCGTTTTATTTTAGGCCTTCATGAGAAATTTGCCCTTTAAATCCTTGATATGAATTTAAGGTAACTTCATTTTTTCCTATTGTCATGGGGAAGATGGATTCTTCTTTAGTTTGATTGTAGCTCAATCATGGATGTTTACACTTCACATTTATTTGAAATTGCATTATACCCACAGAACGTATTCTGCTTTTGCAGCCATAAAAATGCTCAATCCAGTAGCATTGATCCGTTCAGCTTCATCTCGGTCATCCTCGTCAAGATTTTTGGTCAATTCTTCAAGTTCTAGAGATGAAGAATACGAAAGTACAAGTGACTTCTCAGAGGAATCTTGCATGCTCTCAGGTAGTCACCAATCTACGTTGGACAGATTGTACATATGGGAAAAGAAACTCTATGAAGAAGTCAAGGTATGGCTATCAATCGTCTTCTGAACTTTCCTAATGACAAGCTCTTACAACGATCACTTTCGTATGGCTCAAATAAATTGGAAACAGAGTCAAAAGTAGCACGTAACAGAAAGGCTCGCTTTTCAACTGTTTCTTGTGCATCTCTAAAGTCTAAGGCTTGTCTTTTTGTTGGTGTGCTTCTGCTTCGAAAGTATGTGGTTTTTCGAACAGAACTCCTATACTTGAGAATAAATAGACCACCATAGCTTTGTTTATGTAGTACCTAAAGTGTGAAGGGGCAGTAATAACAAACTGATAATTTCATTTTGTTACCTTAATAGTCTGGAGAAAGGATACGAATTGCATACGAGAAGAAATGTAAGCAACTCAGGAACCTAGACCTAAAAGGAGATGATTCCATAGCAGTGGATAAAACAAGAACAGCCATTAGAGATCTACATACTCAGATAGCGGTTTCAATTAACTCTGTTGAAGCTGTGTCAAAGAGAATAGAAACTCTGAGGGACGAAGAACTGCAGCCTCAACTTCTGGATTTAATACAAGGGTATGGAAGTCAAGACACTGTTCCAGGCTACAAAATCACTCGTGTACTGACCATGACGTTACTCTCTTGTTCACACGTTACAGGTTAGCAAGGATGTGGAAAATAATGGCAGAATGTCACCAATCACAGAAACGGACACTAGATGAGGCCAAGCTCCTACTAGCAGGCACACCTTCGAAAATGGACATGAAGAGGCGAACCTCCTTCTCAGTTGCTGATCCTCAGAGGCTTGCCAAATCTGCTGTCAATCTTGAAACAGAGCTCAGAAATTGGCGGGCTTGCTTTGAGGCATGGATCAGTTCACAGAGATCTTACGCGCATGCATTGTCCGGCTGGCTTTTGAGATGTATTAGGTCTGATCCTGACATAACAAAGCTACCATTCTCCCCACGACGGTCTAATGTGACCATTCCAATCTTTGGATTTTGCATCCAATGGTCAAGGTTTCTTGATGCCATTCAAGAGAAGGCGGTGCTAGATGGACTAGATTTTTTTGCAGCGGGGATGGGGTCTCTATATGCACAGCAATTAAGGGATGATAATCACAGGGTACCAGTAAGCTCAACGAGATATGAGTCCAGGGGGAGTAATAATAATATGGATTTGGTAGAGTATGGTGAAGTAGAACAGGGGATGACTACAGAGAAAATGGCCGAGGTTGCTGTAAGGGTATTGTGCGCTGGAATGTCAGTTGCAATTAGCTCATTAACTGAATTTGCTATAGGCTCTACAGAGGGATATGGTGAACTAGTTAAGCAGTGGGAGAATGTCAAGTGGCCACCACCCAGTTCGGGTGGGACTGGAGACACTAATTTATAATACTCCTGTAGGTAGTTTTTTCATGGATATCAATGTGTTCGCATATTACATAGAGCCATTGTTGTTCCTACTAAACATACCAGTCTGATAAAAAATAAGCAGAAGGGGCAAAACTAAACTCGAGATACATTTGGAATGGTTTGGACTGAAATGCTAACCTTGCATTGCATTTCTACTTGATCTGCAACAAGAAGCCAGTCCACATATTTTAATGCTCTTCAGAATCACTTTAATTGCATGTATGCCTCTAATTATGTGCAAAATGGATTTCTAAACGCAACTTGAATGCCATGAAGAGGCATCCTGTAAAATATGTAGGTCATCCCTCTGACCAGGATATGACATGTTCATAGAACCCATTTTCAGCTCACTACCAAGAAACGTATGAATAGTAATATATGGACTTCAAAATCTATGCTTCAGAATCTAAAAGTCCAACCCACGTTTACTAAGGAGCAGAATCATCACTTCAGTAGTGATGGAAAAATTTGTGATGGTAAGACAATTTATGTAAAATGATTTCTTTTCAGTCATAAGTGAAGGCATCATCATCATCTCCAACCTCTGCCTCAGAAAAATCATATCCACCCATGACTGACAGGAAAAGTAGAACCGCAACCAACTGCGTCACCAAAAAATATTTTGCTCTTCTACTGAAAGCTTTTTCCTCTTCTGTCTTTTCCCTTTTGGGTTTTCTTTTGGGTTTTGAACCTGAAGAAAGAAAAAACAATAGACCAAGGGCTCTAAATGAAAAAAGGAAATTTATCGTGTATATGACATCTTTATGTGAAGCATACAGAACAGAGTAAGTTAGCTTGTTTAATTAAGTCAAAAGCCAGTATTATCAATCAGCAAGAACAAAAACAAGCATTTGAAATTGCTTACCTGAATTCGCTGGGTTTCTTCTTCGAGTTGATGATGAAAATTGAGAGTTGAATTGAGCGTCAGAAGAGGAAGATGAAGCAGTATCCAAGTACTCTTCCTTAAGTTTTTCAGCATATTTAATCAGGTTACTGTACTCCAATAGTGTGCTTCTTATCGCTGATGAATCCTATTAAAACATGATAACACGGAAAAGGAAAAGAGGGTCAGAGCACCAAAACCTCAATACAAGGTAAAACAATAGTGGCTATAAAATTTTTAAAAAAAGTAGGTGGACAGCAAAAATTCTTTGTGATAGAAACTGAACTCATGTCAATTGTAAGCCTTAGAAGGTTGATCCTCAGGGAGGCAATAAAAATAGAAAAAAAAAGTGGGGGAGAAAATAGTCTGTCAGCATGTTAAAAAGAATATTCAAGTCACTCGTCAAGAAAGATGAATCCGTGATTATTTAGCTAAGCACTGACACTGCTAACATTGTTTATATCTGATAACCCAAATTTAGTCTACATTTAGCTTCTTTTTTTATCACATCAATTTCGTCTCCTTGCTGATAAGGTCACACCATACAAGTTTTAACAGTTGCTGAAAGTGATCAAGCCCCCCTCTCAACTAGCAAAGCAAATAATCCGCCAAGCTCCAATACAGTTCTCTCTTGGTTGAACTAAAGAATTATATGTTCTATTGCCTTTGCCTTTTCTTTTGCATCATTAACCAAAGATATTCAAATCATGTTTTACTTTGAAAACTAGCCATGCAAGGACTCCCATTTGGCTTCCATACAGATCATGATAAGAAAATTTCTCAAGTTCACTTACAGGTAATGCATCAAGAATTAAAAGTAAATGCCCAACGAGTACTGCATCCAAACTTGTTGGTCTGCATGAGAGACACAGTGCAGTTGCATAACAAAATCATAGGTTAGAATTGTGGAAGCTTCAGACATCAAGCTCAAATACAATGACAAGAATAAGGCTAAAATACCATTTTTAATAAATGCACACACCATAATATTTAGAAACTTTACCTGTCGAAAATAAACTTCTGGTCGCCTATCCTTGTTGACAAAGCTCCAAAAACAGTTTTAGCTCTCCTGTATATCTGTTCATAAAGATAAAACTGTTGAACATGTGACTTTGAAACAGTCAAAGATATTATCAGAATATTTTCTTAAGTTCAGATTTTATTTTATGCTGATTTAGATTAGATGTTATCTTATTTTTAAATTTTAGTTAGAAAAATACTGTATAAATAGACAAGCTTCTATTCAATAAAAATTGAGAAAGTCTTCTCCATATAAAAAAAAAACCAACAAAAACAAATTAATTATAAATCTCCCTGCAAAAGTTAATTCTAATAGACAATCAATTAAAGGAGGAACAAAAATTGTATCATCTCCCAAATACATACTACTGAACTTATGTGAGTTGTTGAAAAGTGAAAACTAGAAAACATGCATATCTCTGCGTGTGTGCGGCAAAGAGAGAGGAGGGAAAATAAGTATTCAACAACTTGCATATCAAAAAGACCAAAGATTTCAACCTGTTCTTCCCTACGCTCCACATTCTCTTTGGTTATCCCAAGTCGCTGCTTAACATCACGGACTTGCTTCATGAAAAGAACCTTTCCTATTAACCAAGGAAGATCTGAATAATAAATCTTGCGAGCAGAACTTCCATCCGATCCCAGCCAGAGTTCATACATGATTGCATCTGCAAGCCAGGAACTAACCATTGCATCCATTGAGATCCATTCTGGGAGGGAGTGGAAGTCAGCATCCAAGTCAACAATGCCATCTTCCTTCAGACGTTGAATAACACCTCCATTCTCATTATTATAGTTCACATAAGTACCTGACTCAATGTAAGGAATTTGATCTAGAACACAAAAGAACGAGAATTACTATTTTAATAAAGCATAGTGGCGGAGAAATAAATATGCAGGAATAAGTCCATAATTTGCTAGGAGAAGTTAAACACCATTACTGACTTCCCTCCTAAAAATACAGCACCAATTCGAAGATAATATAGTCAAGCACTGTCAACTAGACATAATAAGCACTGGGACAAACCTTATGATTATGAATAAAACCTCGGACAAAACAAATTATCCAACTGAAGCACCAGAAAAAGAGAAACAAAAAGAAAATATAATCCCCATATATATATATATATATATAAGCATCATAAAGTCTCAACCTTGATAGGCAAGTTATAAAATTCATTAAAAGCCAAAACTAATAAAAACTTAATTATGGATTCAATATCAATATGCAAGTTACATTTCTTCATGCCAACGATAAAAACCGAATCCTGATCACATTGGAGAAGTAGGTTTTAAGTTTCACGTTGGAAAACAATCAGCCAAGAGCGTTGACGAAATACAGATGACTATAAATATGATGGACAATCTACAAGGATCAATATAAAGGAGTAACATGAGGTCTTGAGCAAAGCTAACCAAAGCTGGCGGCTTGATGAAGAAGCCAGAAGATTCAAACTTTCGGAAATTCCAACAACAAATAACTAAGTTTCAATAAAGAAGTACCTGAATCAGGATAAGAAGAGTTGAAATCCAAGTGAAAAGGGAAGCGAGCGAATTTGAGATAGATATAAATGGGCAAGCAAATTGGGCACGCGGTTGGGAGACCAAAGTTGGGTTTTCTTGCCACAAGAGTGAACTCTTCTCTATCTAGAGATTGCTCCATTAATGGTGATTATGGAGGGAGGCTTCGGTGACTGAGATTGATAATTTTCTCGGGTTTTGAGCAACCGCTGATTTTGGCTTCCCTCCCTAGAACTGAAGCGGGTCACTATGTGGGAAGTAGCAGAACTTTAAGGTTCGGTCGACTCGACGAAAGGGCGTGGGCCGGTTCAACTCGTTGTCGTAAAATCGGTCGACTTACTTCAGCTCTTAACCGGTCCACCTAGTTTTTTTTTTTTTTGATCGGGAAAATCACACATTTGATATTAATATCTATTTTATTTAATCAAATCATATTATTATTTATTATTATATAAAAACTATTTCTGCATATATTAGCAATAATTAACTTAAGTCTCGTGTAGTTTCATTCCTTTTTTTTATTTTTAATTTTAATTTTTGGTTTCTGTTTTTAATTAAAAATATATGTTTGGTTGAGATTTTTAATATAAAACCTGAATAAAATTAAAAATAAAAACATATTTGATTTTATCATCTTGTTTCTATTTTTTAATTATACTCTTATATTAATTATTTTTAATATATTATATTATGTTTTTAAATTAATTAATTCTCATTATGGTTAGAAATAAAATATATGCATATTTATATAATTGAAGAAATTTACACATTAATTATATATAATAAATTAAAATATTAAAATATTACATTAAGTCATTCTAATGAATAAAAGATGTCCATCATATTAAAATTCTTCAAAACATAATAATACTATCATTTACAAAAGAAAGATAAATTAACTAAAACTAATATAAACATTTCATATTTGTCTAGTAATTTCATCTCTCTTTCAAGATAAACTTCAAAGTTATGTTGGAGTGATGTTATACTCTACTTGAAAACTTGCATCTTTATTTTCACTTGCCTTATTTTGTTCTTTATTTTCAGCATAATTATCAAATAATTCATCATTTTGTTCATACATTCTAATATAATTGTGTTTAAACAACAAGCAATAATGAAGTATTTTTATTTCTTCATATCAGAACTTAATACATATTTGAAAGTATAAGGAATCTTGCTTTTGGAACACCAAAACATCTTTTAATAACATTTCTTAATGAAGAATGTTTGTAGTTAAACAATTCTTGCGACCCTTGAGGTTTTCCTCTTCTTTTATAATCTCAAAAATGATATCTCATACTTTGATATGATGAAAGAAATCCAAACATATTGGCGTAAGTTGAATCAACCTAATAGAACTTACCAAACATATAAAGAATATAATATGAACAAAAAGTTATTAAAAATTAATCATAAGTAATACGTTTATTTAAAATCATATAATGTCTTGTGGCGGCATAAGAAATTGATTTATTGAATTTGTTAATGTTTTGAAAAGAACTCGAGAGTTATTTATAATTTACATGTAAAATGTTTATCAAATGAGCAACAACGCATAATATTTTAATAAGATTATGACACTCAATATAATGCAACTCTACCATTGTTTTTTCTTTCTTTCTTTTGGGGTCTTTATGATACATTTGGTCAAGATTCTCATATTAGGATCCCAATTCAACTTAATTACTTCTACCTTTCTATGGTTTATTTTTACATTTTTTTTAATATTGGAAGGGGAGTCAGTGTAATAATTAACATTGAAAGGTAATAATTACAAGGAGAAATATTAGTCATCCTATTTACTCAAATTTATATGTATTTGGAATATTGCTTTACCCTAAAACTAGTGAAGATAAAATTTTTCTTTGTCTGATCCAAATATTAAACCAAGTATTATTGTCTAATGAAATTTTGTTAAGATCCAACAAACCAAAAAAGAAGGAAAACAATAAACAACAAACATTTGGAAATGCAGAAAAACGATAAAGTATAAAAGACCAGAAACACATAAACAAGAAACGCGAAAACCAAAAACACTAAAATGCAAAAACCGAAAAACCAAAAACGCATAAACGTAGAAAAATAATAAACCAAAATGTAGAAAAATGATAAATCAAGAAAATCAGAAACACAAAAAAATACAAGCGTTGATGGAAAATAAGAAATCAAGAAAACCAAAAAAATAATATAATTTAATGAAAACAACTTTTAATATAATCAGAAATTTATCAAAATAATTTTGAAAACTCACCTGTTGAAAAGCCTAAGCTTAATTTTGCCTTCTACATTGATGGAAAAGGAGAAAGTAAGCAAAATTTTCAATTTTGGAGATGAATAACCAACTTAGAAAAAATATCTTATATTCATCATCATCATCATCATCACCCAGTCTGAAGTCCCGCAATGAAGCAGGGTTTGGGGAGGTCTGATAATATGCAGCCTTACCCCTACATGGTAGAGAGACTGTTTCTAGTAAACCCATATGCAAATGAGACACGATAAAAAGAGTGATGCATGTTACAAAGAGAAAAGGCACAACTAGCACAGTAAAATATTAAGTAAATAAAATTTACATGAAGTACATAAATACGTAAAAATACAGGGTATACCTGATGGGGTCTAGGTCCATGAGTACTCGATACGTGGCAACGACCGACTCACCTCTTCTACCATTACGTCAAAGGGCCCTTGCTCAGAGACCCTAAAGATTTGTCAATCCTTCTGGCCCCATACACCTGTCTTGAGGGCCCAAGTTGTAATGCCTGTAAGCCTTATCCAAGATTGACACTTAGAAAAGGAGGAGAAAGGACACTGGGGTGAGCTACCTACGCCCTAATCTGCGTAATTGCGATTACCATCTCCAAATAACTACTCTACTGTTACGGCAAACTTTAAAAGTTAATTCCTTACCCTTATCCGATCATGCCATACTCTCCTATTCCTAGCCACTACCTCATTCAAGTCCAACTCATCCAAATCCTTCTTAATCACTTCCCTCCAGGTTTTGTAAGGCCTCCCCCTTCTCCTTTTGTACTCATTAAGGGTTATACTCTCACAACTTCGCACCGGCACATCGGAGGGCCTCCTATGCATATGCCTGAACCGCCTAAGTCTAGTCTCTCTCAACTTATCGGCAATACTAGCTACCTGTAGTCTATTTCTCACCACATGGTTCTGAACCCTATCTCTTTTGGTGATGTCATACATCCACTGAAGCATATGCATTTCTGCTACCAACAACTGTCTTATATGTCGACGTTTGGCAGGCCAACACTCTGCACTATATAACATGGTTAGATAGATCACCGTTTTATAAAACTTCCCTTTGAGCTTTACACGAATCTTTTTGTCACATAACACCCTTGACGCACTTCTCCATTTGGACCATCCAGATCTAATTTGTTGTACTATATCAACATCTATATTACCATCACTCTGAATGATAGACCCGAGATATCTAAAACTCGATCTCTGTGGTATGACGTCAGCACCAATCGCTACGACTGCCTCATGTACCCTCTGGTTTTTCGAAAAGTTACATTCTAAATATTCCGTCTTAGACCTGCTCGTTCTAAAACCTTTCGATTCTAACCTATCTCTCCAACATTCTACCTTGGAATTGACTCCCTCCCTGGTCTCATCCACTAGGACAATATCGTCAGCAAATAACATACACCAAGGTACCTCTCCTTGTATATGTTTGGTAAGTTCATCTAACACTAATGTGAACAAAAAAGGACTTAAAGCAGAACCTTGATGTAGTGCAACACTAATAGAAAACGCTTTCGTGTCTCCTTCTATCGTCCTTACACTCGTCAAAGCGCCTTCATACATATCCCTAATTACTTTAATATATGGCATAGGAATTCCCTTTGCCTCCAAACCTCCATAGGAATTCTATCGGCACCCGATCATACGCCTTCTCCAAATCAATAAAAGCGATATGCAAATCTTGTTTATGTTCTCTGTAGCATTCCATAAGTCTACGAAGGAGATGCATTGCTTTTGTCGTGTACCGACCAGGCATAAACTCAAATTGGTTGGCCGATACAGAAGCAGATCTCCGGATCCTTTCTTCAATTACCTTCTCCCTCAGCTTCATTGTGTGACTCAGTAGTTTGATGCCCCTATAGTTGTGACATTGTTGGATGCCCCCTTTGCCCTTTAATAAGGGGAACAACCTACTCAATCTCCATTCATCTTGCATTTTGGCTGACGCTAGGATCACATTAAAGAGTTGGGCTAAGCACTCAGTACCGATAACTCCTATCCAATTCAATACCTCTATAGGGATCTCGTCCGGTCCTATGGTCCTTCCGCTCCCCATCCCTGGCAAAACCTTTGTAATTTCACCCCTCGTGACCCTTTCCTAGGTGTACCTAGTAAGGACATGCCCTGACATGGAGGGTTCGTCTAACTCTATGTTGCCCACTATCTCTACGTTAAACAGGCCATAGAAGTATCGCTGCCATCGCCCCTTGATGGCTTGGGCCTCTATGAGTACCTGTCCTGCTTCATCACGTATTCAGCAAACTTGGTTTAAATCCTTCGTCTTACATGCCTTATCTCGTGCTAGCTTGAAAATCTTTTGTGCTCCCATTACCGTATCCAAGTCCCTATACATAGCCTCATATGCTTCTCCTCTAGCCACTGCAATAGTATTCTTGGCCTTTTGTTTTGCCAGTCTATAACATACTCTATTGATTTCCCGCTCTGCCTCCGTTGTACTTGCTAGAAGATCTTTAAAAGCTCTCTTTTTATCCCTCACCGTCCCCTAAAACTCGCCCGACCACCACTACGATTCCATTCTCCCTCCCCCTGTCCTTTGGATAATCCTTTGGATACCCCTAGGTGTTTGGTGGCAGTAGCTCGGACAAAGGAAGCTACACCCTCCTACATCCGGTTCGAATCCCCACTCACTGCCCATGATGGATGATCCCGAACTTGAGTCCTAAATTGGACCACCTTGGCCCCTTTCAGCCTCCACCATCTAACTTTACAACGATGTGTGTTGAAAAATTGCGACCTCCATCCCTTAATTCCCAGGTCCAAAACTAGTAATTTATATTGCGTTGAAATGCATGTGGCTGGAATCGCTTTGGAATCGTTGCACCATGATCTGGCACTTTTCCTAACAAGAAAATAATCAATTTGCGTCTTGTTCATGCTATTCTGAAATGTCACCAAGTGCGCTTCGTTTTTCTTAAAAAGGGGATTTGCTATTACTAGCTCATAAGTTAGGGCCATATCCAATAGAGCAGTCCCACTCTCATTTCTAGTGCCATATCCGAAACCCCCGTGAGCCCTTGGAAATTGAAGTGAATCACACGTTAATGAAATAATAATCGAATACACAAGAAGGGGGATTGAATTGTGTTATCTTTTTCTTTAAACCCTTCTTTTAAACAAAACTTGTTCAGATCAGAATTACTATAGCTTTCGTAAATACGAAATCAAAAACACAAGTAAGTAATAGAGAGAGTTAAGAAAGTTTGACACAGTAATTTTATACTGGTTCATCCCAAACTGTGGGCTACGTCCAGTCCTCGGAAATCCTTCTGAGATTTCACTATCTTCAAATGTTTACAAGTATTGTTTCATCGAGCCTCTTCAGGTCTCTTTACAGTAGGTACTCTTTTACGCTTAGCCTCCTTAGGCTATCTGTATCACTTTCAAAATAGAAAGGAATATAGAACTTGTTTACAAAAATATTGCTCTAACAATGATCGCACAAAACTCTCTTGAGTAAATCAGAATGTATCTCTCGTAATATCTCTTGAAAATTGATCAGTGTGTCAGTTCTCTTTTGTCTTCGACTCCGACTCCTTATTTATAGTTGAGTCTTCAACTGCTTCTTGAATAACTGCTTCTTGATTCTTTAAAGAAACGGTTTAGGCAGTTGCGCTCTGTAACTTCCTCAGACTGATACTTCCTTCATCTGATTTTTGTATCGTCTGTTTTTAATTAGCTTCCGTCTGCTTTTTGCTTCGCATAGCTTCCGTCTGTTTTTCGCTTCGCTTAGCTTCCGTCTGCTTTTCGCTTCGCTTAGCTTTCGTCTGTTTTTCGCTTCGCTTAGCTTCCGTCTGCTTTTCTATCTTCGCATAACTTCCGTCTGTTTTTCCATTAAGCTTTCGTCTGCTTTTCTTTAGTAAAGCTTCCGTCTATTTTTGAACACGACTTCCGTCTGCTTTTCTTTATTAGTCTTCTGTTTTGTCTGATTGCTCTCCGCATTGCTTTCGTCTGCTTTTCTTCTGTCTGATTTCCTTTAGTGTATATCGTCTGCTTTTTCATTTAGTCTTTTATTTGTTTGTCATCAAAATCAATTAATACATAAAGTCAATTTTGACTTAACATTCTCCCCCTTTTTGATGATAACAAATACTGATTGTCAAAATGAAAAACTTTTTACAACACAAAATCAATCAGTATAGTAGCAGTAGAGAACAACTCGAAATCATCAACTCTGCTCTAATGTCTTCACTTTTTCTTTTCTTCCTTTCACTGAGTCCTCTGATTACGTTGCTTTTGCAGTTCACCCTTTGTTCACCCTTCTCCCCCTATTTGTTATAATAAAAAATTATTAAACTGATTGCTTCCCAAGTTTCTTCAACAATCTCTTCACCTTCTTCATATCTTTAAGCAGGTTATCAACTTTCTGCTCTAAAGATAACGGTTCAGGAGCTCTTGGTTTTTCAACCATGGCAATTGTTGTAGAGTAGGCATCTGCAGTTGGAGCAGTCTGATCAATTAGTTGAAGGAGAGGAGGAGGAACAGGTAGGTTAGGCTCTGGAAGATCAAGGTCGTCAGGAACAACTAGTCTAGGAAATGTCCACTCAACCCAAGGTAGTACTTCCTCAAATGAAGTAATATCCCATAATGGTCGTTTTCGCAGAATGATCTTCATAACACAAAATGAACATTCCAAATCACCAATCTGGAGAGGATTATACTGACACTCCCTCAGTGCTCCCCCCACTAGATCATCATCCGAGACTTTGCTCTTACTTGTTCCTGGATCTTGATATACGCAAATCGCACTTGCGTTCCTCTGAACTTCACAAGCCTCATCAATTAGTCGAACTTGTTCAGCAATCTCGTCAGTCGTCATATC